>QLPN01001014.1:0-38416 GCA_003314395.1 Albatrellus ellisii
CTCTCATTTTCTCGCTCTTATTTACTTTTGTTTGTCTCATGTTCATTACGCGCCTGTGGCTGAGCCACATGGACACAGTACTTACTGCGCTTTACTGCGCATATTCGTTTACTTACTGCGCTTTACTGCGCAACCTTACTATACTTAGATCTTTAGTCTTGTATAAATAGTTGACAAACTGGCAGTCTTAAACCCCAGTCTTGTCAACTTCGCAATCTAGGGAATCTCCTTACACTGCGCTTGATTTAAGCTCGTTAACCACTCACTTCACTCTTTCTTCACTAAGTCTAAGAAGTCGACGAACTATTAAGACATCTTACCCTAAGTCAGACTGGATCCTCATATCGTTATCGGCGGAATCATCCTCATAACCATATCATTAATCCCATTCTTCATCGTCATTCGGAACCTCTATTACGTTCATCAAGTCAACGTCCAAACCTTGATTACCAGGAGTAACTTATTAGACTTTCCCTGAGACCGTCCATTAGGCCACTCTTAGCAAATGGTGTTTATTTTGTAGATGCATTGATTCAGTTGTTATAACAAAACTCCACCATAGGTAACCAATTCATCCAATCACTTTGTTGATGGTCAATGAAAATTCTGAGATACTGTTCTATCTCTTGATTTATTTGTTCTGTTTGTCCATCAGTTTGTGGATGAAAGGCAGTTGAAAGGGCTGTTTTGATTCCAAGGATCTTGTTCAATTCCTTCATGACTTGTGAAGTGAATTGTGGGCCTCTGTCAGAGAGGACTTTTTCTGGTAATCTGTGTAATTTCCAGATATTGTCTCTAAAAAGCTGCATGACTCCTTCTGCTGTTACTGTAGTAGTAGTAGTAGTGGGCATTGCATGAATCATTTTTGAAAATTGATCCACCACTACTAAGATAGAGTCATATCCCTGACTATCTGGCAATTGTGTGATAAGGTCAGTTGAAATAATTTGCCAGGGTTGGTTTGGAATTTCATTAGGCATGAGTTTGCCTTGTGGTTTCTTTGTGACAACTTTTGTCCTTTGACAAAGTTCACATCCTTTCACATATCTTCCAACATATGCTGCCATTCCTTTCCACCAAAATGTTCTTCCCACTAATTCCAATGTTCTCCATTGTCCTGGATGTCCTGCTATGGGAATATTGTGACAATATTTCACCACTTCTGCTCTGCAACTTTTGGGAATGAAGATTTTTCCTTTATATGTAAGGAGTCCCTGTTCATTTTCCCCATGTCCTGCAATTATTGCTGTCATTGCTTCATCTGCCAGCAATTCTCTCCATTGTTGTATCTCTCCTTCATTCTTTTGTGCTTCTAAGATCTTTTTCACAAGTGGTGGGTTTGTAAGTATTGTGTTGATTGATTGTTTGAAAATTTTTGGTTTTGGCAATATGATGTTGTTGTTATCACAATCCACCCCCTCTTTATGATCCAAATGTCTTGAGAGGTGATCAGGCTCATCAGATGATTTACCTGGACAATGGGTAAGGTTGAAATTGAATTGAGAAAGAAAAAGAGACCATTGTGCCTGGTGATGGTTCAATTTCTGGGCACTCATAAAGTACTCTAGATTCTTGTGGTCTGTAAGGATCTCAACTGTGTTTTGTGCACCTTCAAGGTAGTGCCACCATTGTTCCAGTGCTCTGATTATCACCAACATCTCTCTGTCATAGACATTGTAGTTGTGTTCTGCTGGTGATAAACTTTTGCTGATATAGGCCACTGGATGCCATTTGTCATCATCACATCTTTGGGATAATACTGCTCCAGTTGCATAACCAGAGCTGTCTGCTTCTACAAGATATGGTTTGTCTGCTTCAGGAAATACTAAAATGGGTTTGGAACACATGGTTGATTTGAGTGATTTGAAAGTGTGTTTCTGTTCATTGTCCCATTTCAATTTAGCATCCTTTTGTAATAAGCCATTCAGAGGTTTGGCTATCTCTGAAAGCCCTCTGATGAAACATCTGTAAAATTTGACAAATCCTAAAAATGATCTGGTTTCTGTGATGGTGGTGGGGGTAGGCCATTCTGCAACACCTTGTACTTTGACAGGATCCATCATAATCTTGTCAAAAGATATTTTGAGCCCAAGATAGTCAATCTCTTCCTTCTTGAAATTGCATTTTTCTGGTTTTAAGTAGAGTTTGTTATCTTGAAGTATTTGCAATACTTCAGTGACAATTTGGCAATGTTCTTTGAGTGTTTTGGTGAAGATGAGGATATCATCCATATAAACAACTACTTTTCCATTTGCAATAAGAACATGGAAGAGATGATTCATCATTGTTTGAAAGGTGGCAGGACTATTAGTCAGTCCAAAGAACATGACCAATGGTTCAAATAGTCCTTTATTTGTTATAAAGGCCACCTTCCATTCATCTCCCTCTTGGATTCATACATTGTTGTATCCCCATTGAACATCAAGTTTGGTGAAAAAATTCACCCCTTTGAGTTTATCAATCAATTCAGAGATGAGTGGTAATGGATATGCATTTTTGATTGTAATTTCATTGAGGCAGTGATAATCTTGTACTGGATGTAATTCTCCTGACTTCTTCTTGATGAGGAAAAATGGTGAAGCCATTGGAGATTTTGATGGTTGTATACATCCAGATTTAAGATTTTTGTCAATAAATTTCTCTAGTTCTGCTTGTTCAATGAGAGATAGATTGTATATCTTTCCAGTGTGCATTTTAGAGTTTGGGTTTAACTCTATGGCATGATCCTGTCAGAATGCATTTATTTTTCTTTTCATTTTACAATTTTTCTTATCCTTATTGCTCAAGATCTACACAAGATATCTTATCAGATCAGCAGTAGATCTTATTGCAATTATGTATGACTCATTCATAATTCATCATTGGCCCAATTACTATATGTATGTGACACATATTCTCACAGTCACTTACAGAGCTTCCCACAGATGCTGCGCATCCTTACTGATGCTGTGCAAGTCGCTTATTGATTGTTCACAGGAATGCTGCACATTCCTTTATGATATGCCTGCCCTACAGTACATACATGGTCTGTGCATAGGTTTCCTTTAGTATATATACTTCAGCTGTATCGTAGTTACTCTTCAGCTGAATACATCTGGGATATCTGTTTGCTAAGTGTGATACATCCCTCTTGTTAGCCCCTTTCCCTTTCCCTTATACATTGTGTGACCTTGCTTGCAAATGTTGGCCTCACAGATCCCAAATATATTTAGGAGGTAGTTCATCAAATGATTCCTTTTCAAAGACAGTTTTGAAATGATGGTATGTGAGTGGGACTATGTCTTCAAAAGATCATTTGATCTTCTTCTTTTCTGCCTCAATTGCAAGATCTTGACTAATGTTATTGATTGCTGCTTCTCTCTCCTTTTGGCCAATCATAATGCACAAGATCTTATCTCTGGGTTGTGGTTTGTCTTCATTGTCATCATCTACTTCTACCATCCTGGGTACCTCTTTCTTCAGTCATGCTTCTTTCTTTGTTGCTTTGATCTTTTTCCTAGACTTTTTCTCTTCAAGAAGTCTAACTTGACATCTTCTTGGACATATAGAGAATGTTACTAATCCTGATTGCCAATCTATTTCTGGATTATGGATTTTAAGCCATGTTTCTCCAAGAATTAGATTGGTTTTTCCTAGACCAGTGACACAGAATGTAGTTCTTTCAGTATGGTCATATGTTTTTAGGATTAGATCTACTGTTTCTCATATAGATCCATTCTCATTTCTTGTTCCATCGAAGTTGTAAACTGGAACTGCAATCAGTAATTTTTTTGTGTTTAGGTTGTTTTGTTTTATGAATTGTTCATCAATGTAACATGTTGTGGTGCCAGAATCAAGTGAAGCATCTACAGTTACTGTTGCTCCAGTATCCACTGTTTTGATCTCTACTTTAATCATGGGTGATTCTGTCTTTATTCCCATGATCTCATGCTTTTCTTCTTTGTGAGAAGGCATACTCTCAGATACCTCTTTCTCTTTCTTTTCCTGATGATTTGAAACAATAATGCATTCATCAATAATTATAGGATCACATACATTGGTGTGACCAACAGTGCCATCATCAGGAAACAGAAATGAGAAACTATTGGAGAACAATGCAGTGGTATCTACTGATTGTCCTTGGCAAAACCCTGTTTCTCTACAGGTAATCCCCTCTTTTCCCACTCATCATTCATCATCTTCTGGAAGTCTTCTGTTGACATCTGCCTGATGTCTTTGTGTATTTCCCTGATGCTCTTCTTCCCCTTTTGTGGACATTCCCATGATATATGTCCTTCCTGTCTGCAATTGTAGTATATGATCATTTTTCTGCACTGTGTCCTATCAACATCCATTGGTACAGTGGCATTGCTTGCTCATTGCAGTGGTGGGTTACTCTGGATATTCCATCCTGCTTGAGGGCATGCATAGTTATTTCTGGGAGTCCAAGCAGGGGTGCCTCTGGTTTGCATGAGTTGTTTATATTCCCACCAATGTCTGTCTGCAGTCTGAGCCACTTGCTGCCATTGTAAATAGGTGACTGGAGGAGGATTGATGTTGTATATCCTTTGCAGGAGTTTGTTATTTAATCCTCTGCAGTAACAATCTATGAGAGCTTGGTCATCATATTTTGCTTTTGCTGCAATAAGGAGAAAATCTGTGGTGTATTCCTCCACTGTCTTTCCCATTTGTCAAATTTTATGGAGTTCTTGTTGAGCTGTATGGGCTTCATCTGGATCTCCAAATTGTGTGCAAAGTCTGTCATCAAAATCTACCCAATTTTGGAAGGGCAACAGATGGAGTAGATTGAGGGGGTCAACCTCATGTAATTGCTGTTTAGTGACTTGTAAAATTCTCCATGCTTCTGCACTTCCTCCTATCATATAGGAAAGGGCATACATGATACAATCATTGTTGACCCATGTTTTGTTTGCCATGAATACTAGGAATAACTCCTGTATAAATGAGTCAAGTTTGTCACAGTTCCCTGAGAATGGTGTAGGCACAGAAACTTTGACTCTGTGTTGGGCAAACATGTGGGCCCCTAGGTCTACAGATGGGCCAGATGTAGTGGTTTGTGTATGGTGTGGGATTGGTTGGGCACTCATCATCACTGTGATACTGGCCAACAAGTTGGTGATTTGTGCCAATGCAGTTCCCATCTCTGTGAATTTGGAACTCTGTTTCTGTGCTGTGATATGTTGTTCCTCCTATCAGGCCACTATTATTTTCCCTATTTTTCTCTTTATTTTCCTTTATTTTCTTATGTCTCTATTGCTATAGATCTTACAATTGCTCTTGATCTATCATAGTGATTCCCATGGTCATGCATTCTACTTGTTTGTCTTTATCAGCTGATGACACATATGTTGTCTGATCTCCAATCAGCCTGATCTATCTTTAGTTATGATTCATTCTTCTCACCCTTACTGTGCATGCTCACCAATCTCTGCTAGGTACAGTAGTGTCTCTTCTTTCTTGTTCTACTTTACTGATTATATATCTGGGATATCTGCTAGTCAAAGTGCGATTGTCCTTTTGTTGTTTTAGCATTTTCTTCAGTTGTTTGGCTTCAACATAGTGTCAGCCTCACAATTGATCAGAACTCCCTCCCCTGCCACACCTTTCCTGCCCCCCTTTTCCTGCACACAGGTGTTTTCACCTCTGCTACATCTGCCATCCTTTTTACACCATAGCCTTCATTTGCAAGCCAAAACATGAAGAAGAACCTTTCTACTGAGCCCTTTTCCTCCCTCACCCTCCTCTTGCTTATTGCCGTCATTGCAAGTGGCAAAAGCATGAGAGTGAGTGTATCTGTAGCTTGTGGACTCATACATACATCTCCACCTCTCACCCAGCGACATCCTCCACAGTGCACACATGGTGGACCCTTGGAGTGGAATGCTCAATATGCAATTGTGGACATTCTGGGAGGAACACTTTGCAGGAGACGATTCCTGGGAATGCTCAAGATCTTCTGACAGCTCTGGGACCACCTGTCCTTTCTTCATGCTGCCCTCATCCCCCCCCACACTCACTCTAGGACAGAGCAGCTCTTAGACAAAGGTCTAAGTGTTAATTTTGACTCATTACTTCCAGTCTCTCATCCCTCTACCACACATCTTCATCTCCACCATCATCTTCTAGCTTGGCACACATGCATCATTATCCAATGTTGAAACAAACCTTTGACAAATTACAAACATTTTCCTTTGTGGCTGTTCCCTGACCCAAGATCAGAGTGTTGGAGGAACCAAGATAGGAGGTATCATGTTAAGTACCCTCCTACATTATTCAAAGATCTGTTATACTCATACTATAATGATCCTTCCCTCATCCCTCCTCCCATTCTCCTTGAATTAGGAAGAAACCCTGATCACACTTTCCATATCAATCCTCATCATCACTTCACATCTTATATAGCAGGAGGACCAGAAATGTCTACATACTAGCATAGACATATCATCCTTTCAAATCTTCATTGTTTTCCTGTTTGTTTGCTTCATTATCCACACATTTTATTAAAGAAATATAGTACTTCTGTTTTATGACTGAGCATGCAATTGATTTGACATCACTCAGTTACAGAAGTACAGGAATGCTTATAGAAGTCATCAGACAGATTATTGGACAATCTGTCTCAAGACAATCAGTGGAATGCTTGGAGTCAGAGACAACCATCCCCTCCACCACACAGAGAAGACAGCAAAGAACCCAAATCACACTTGAGGAATCCATTCACAAGTTTAGCAGATCAAGAACCATCTTCTTCCTGCTGCTTAGAATCTGAAATGACAGATCTTGGTACAGCCTTAGCAGCAACTCTAGCACCTCTATCTGTCCCATCTGCTCCTATGGATCAAGAGCACAAACCACCGACTTTTGTGGAGATGATGGAGATAATCACAGATCAGCAGAAATTGCAAGCAGCACAACAGGAAGTGATTATGAATTTGATGAATTGATTGGCAGTCACAGAAGAAGGTTCACATTCAGGGTGAGGAACAGGCCTCCCACCCCAGGTCCATCTCCCCAAAGTTTGTGTCACCAAACCAACTCCTTTTGATGGAAACAAAAAGAAATTCCAGTCATACCTGGATCAAATATATCATGTCCTTTGCACAAATCCTGAATATCATGACAAAGATAAAGTGACAGTTATACTGTCTTATGTCAAAGGAGGATATGCAGAAGAATGGAAGAAAGGAATTCTGCAACAAATAGAGGTGCATAGAACTGAACCTTCACAACATGACAAACCATTCAAAGACTTTGATGGTCTCCTCACTATGATGAAGATCACTTTTGGGATAATGAGGAACAAATGGTGCAGCAGAAGTTGACTACCATATCACAGGGAAGTCAACACATTGAGGAATACATCACTGAATTCCTCCTCTATAAAACAGCATCTGGATATAATGGTGGCACATTATGCACATTGTTCAAGAAGGGGATGAATTGTCCCCTTCTCCAGTCCTGTTACATGGAGACACCCATTCCCCTGGATTTGGATGGATGGATCAGAAGAGCAAGAGTTAGGGCATATGTCTGGCAAGACATGCAAAATTTCAAGTTGACATGGGGAAGAAGACAGCAAGGACAACAGCAGCAATATGGGTGACAACAGGGTCAACAACATAACTTTACCCCTCATCATGAATTCACTCCTGCAGCAGCCTCTGCTGGAGAACCTATGGATGTCAATAGGGCCAGAAGACCATGCCCTCATCTTTGCTTCAATTGCAGCAAAGAAGGACATTTCACTCAAGAATGTCCAGAACCACAATGCCCTCAAGGGCAACAACAACAACAACAACAACAACAAAGGGGGAATGTGAGGACCCTTCAGGAGATGCATGCACTGAATGAGGCAGACTTCTTGGCTGAGATGCAGAAGGAGTTTCAGGCATGTGGTCTCAGATTGAATGATCCAATGGGCTCAGAGATTGGGGCACCACAGCATTTTGGGTCAGACAGGAACTGAGCACAAGTTCACTGTCCTATAATAGGTTTTCCATGTGTCAGACTGATGACACAGATGTTGATCATCTCAATGCTTGTACCCAAATTTATTTAACACACATTGTTCCACCTTGCTCTCAGTCTGAAGTGAAGCCTCAAGTGCAACAGGTTATTCCTCCTGTTGAGAAAAAGGAATATGTCCAAAGAACATTATTCAACATCACAAGTTTCCCAAAAATGAAACTTAAAATCAAAACCATCGATACAGGAGCTGTCTTAGAAGTGGATGCCTTGTGAGGCCAATGCTATGTCAAAGCCGAACAACTGAGGAAAGACTAAAACAAAAGGACGATTGCACTTTGACTAGCGGATATCCCAGATATATAATCAGTAAAGTAGAACAAGAAAGAAGAGACACTACTGTACCTAGCAGATAGCCCAGATGATCAGAACTGGGGAATAAACCACTAGGAGTCCTATGTATATATAGTACCCTAGAACATGCACAGACCATGCTGTACAGTATAGGGCCAGAAAATGAGAAAGTAAAGTGATGATGTCATATATAATAATAGAAGGGATGCATAAGTGCTGACTGAGGCTCCACAGTAACTGTGGGAGTGATTGGTGATACTCTGCAGCAGGTGTGGGAAGGATTGGTGAGCATGCACAGTAAGGGTGTTATGAGGCACTTGCTTTGGCACCTTGTAATGGTTTTTTCTTTTGTTTTTTCTTTCTTTTTTTCTTTATCTTACTTACTAGTAAAGTGTAGTATTATTACTACAAGTGTGAGCATAGCTCCACTTTACTTAGTAAGGACTCATGATTTCTTTTTCTTTTATAGTACTTAAGTATTTACATACTTAAGTGTGAGCTTAGCTCCAGGTACTATATTAGACTTATCTTTTTCTCCTTTTTATCTCTCTTTATTTATTACAACATTTACTTGCTAAGGACTATTACTATACAATTAGCAAGGACTCTCCTTTTCTCATCTTTATTTACCTTTGTTTATCTCATGTTCATTACGTGCTTGTGGCTGAGCCACTTATATCACATGGACACATACTTACTGTGCATTACTGTGCAACTTTACTATAGTTAGATCTCCAGTTTTGTATAAATAGTTGACAAACTGGTGGTCTTAAACCCCAGTCTTGTCAACTTCACAATCTAGGGATTCTCCTATACTGCACTTGACCTAAGCTCACTACAAACTCACTTCACCCTCTAAAGAACTAAGTCTAAGATCTCTAAGTCACTCTAAGCATTGCTAAGACATCCTATACTCATCACTCTGGATCCTTGTATAGTCATTGGTGGAAATATCCTCATCACTATCTTGTTAATCCCAATCTTCATCATCATCCAGAACATCTATTATGCTTATCAAGCACATATCCAACCTCTTGTTACCAGGGGTATTATTATAGACCTTCCCTAAGACCGTCCAATAGGCCACTCTTAGCAAAGGGTGAGAAGAATGAATCATAACTAAAGATAGATCAGGCTGATCAGAGATTGGATGACATATATGTCATTGGCTGATAAAGACAAACAAGTAGAATGCATGACCATGAGAATCACTTTGATAGATCAGGAGCGATTGTGAGATCTATAGTAATAGAAATATGAGAAAAATAGGGAAAAGGAAGAGAAAAATACAGAAAATAATAGCAGCCTGACAAATACCCCCTTCTTAAGGTGAGATGTCTCAATGAGTGAAGAATGGAGATGAACATGCATGGCAAATGTCTTCTTCTTCACCTTCCATAGACTTGAAAGGAATGTCAGCAAAAAGCAATGGAGAAAGAGGAATGATGGAAGCAGACTTGGGTAATTCTTTCAAGTCTTTGTATGATTTGGGAGTAATGACTCCATCATCATCTTTGTCTGTAAAGTCATCTTCATCCTCAATAATGCCAAACAGTATTTCCTCATATCCTTCATCAAGAACTGGTGGAGTGGATATGGGTGTTTCTTCATGAAGTCATCAAGTGTAATGTGGTTGAGCCATCATCTCGGGTGAATATTCCATCTGGTAAGGGGAATAAATGGCTACCAAATGTATTGCTTGAGGATTTTCTTTATGATACCTCTTCAGCATTTCAGGGACATCATCCATCAATACTGAAGCAGGTTCCCAAGAATTTCCTCTGTGGGGTAGTCTTTCCATTTGACCAGATATTGAACTTTACCATGAGAGATACAACTATTGAGAATTTCTTTGACTTCATATTCTTTGACACCATTCTTGATAATCAGAGGTGGAGGAGGACAAATTTCTCATTCAACAATAACATCTTTAGCAAAAGGACAAAGTTTGATGACATGGAAAACAGGATGGATCCTCATCATCTTAGGGAGTTTGAGATGATATGCATTGTTAGAAAGTACTTCAAGTACTTCATAAGGTCCAAGGTGTTTGTGATCCAGTTTCTTCATTGGTCTACCTGTGTCAATATTAGTGGCTTTGAGCCAGACTTTATCTCCAATGGCATAAACAGGAGTTTTTCCACAATGTTCATCATAGAACTTCTTCATATCCTTGGCTGCTTTCTTCAACAATATCTCTGCCTCTTCTCTGATACATTTGAGCCCTGCTACAAATTGATCCACAGATTCAATCCTTGTAGAAGTATGAGGTTCATGACCCATTTGTGGATCATGTCCATGATTCAGCATGAATGGCGAATATTTCATTGCTGAATGAACTCAATTATTGTAAGTGAATTCAGCCATGGGCAACCAACTAGCCCAGTCATCTTGCCAATGGTTAATAAAGATGCAGAAATATTGTTCAATTTCTTGATTAATCTGCTCTGTTTGTCCATCAGTTTGAGGATGATAGGCTGTAGATGTAGCCATTTGAAACCCCAATAAATGATTCAATCATGCATAACTTGTGATGCAAATTGAGGTCCTCTGTCTGAAAGTACTTTTTCTGGAAGACCATGATGTTTCCAAACATGATCTCTCATAGGGTGAACTACTCCTTCTGCTGTGATTGTCTCCATTGTTGGAATAGCATGAATCATTTTTGTGAAATGATCCACAACCATAAGAATAGAATCATTGCCTTGGCTTTTGGGCAATTTGACAATAAGATCTGTAGAAATGATTTGCCAAGGATGTGAGGGAATTTTGTTAGGTGTTAACTCTCCTTGTGGTTTTGTAGGGAAAGTCTTTGTCCTTTGGCATAGGTCACATCCTTTGACATATTTCTCCACATAGGATGCCATATTTGGAAACCAGAAATGTTATTGAACCATTTCCAAGGTTTTCTTGTAACCTGGATGTCCTGCAAGAGGTGAATCGTGGCAGGTCTTCATTAGTTTGGTGTGCATTGTTTCTGGAACATAAAGTTTTCCATCATAGAAAAGTGTCTTTTTATTGTCTTCACTCCATCTTGTGAACATAAAGTTTTCCTCAAGTCTGCATCCAACTTGTCCCAAACAATATAGTTGTGGTCTTTTTTCTGTGCATCCATAATTCTTTTCAAGATAGCAGGGCTAAGTGCTGCAAGGGAAATCTTGTGTTTGAAAAATTCCAGCTTGAGCAAGATGACATTCTTGTTGTCATCTTCTACCCCCTTCTTATGGTCCGAATGTCTCAAGAGGAGATCAGGGCAAACATTAGTAGTGCCTGGCTTGTGGACCATATTGATATGGAACCTGGATAAATAAAGCAACCAATGAGCTTGATGATGGTTGAGTTTCTGGGCCATCATGAAGTATTCCAAGTTCTTGTGGTCAGTGATGACTTGAACTGGGTGAATGGAACCTTCAAGGTAATGTTGCCATGCTTCCAAAGCACAAATGATGGCCAACATCTCCTTGCTGTATATGTTGTAGTTATGCTCAGCAGGCAACAAACCCTTACTGAGGTAAGCAACTGGATGCCACTTGTTATCCTGGCAAAGTTGGGAAAGAACTGCACCAGTAGCATAACCAGAACTATCCACTTCAACTCTGAATGGATACTGCTCATCTGGATACACAAGAACTGGTTCAGAACACACAGCATCTTGTAAACGAGTGAAAGCCAACTGCTGTTCATTATTCCAATGCCACTTGACATCCTTCTGCATGAGCTCATTCAAGGGTTTAGCAATATTGGAGAACCCAAGAATAAAATGATGATAAAAGTTGCAGAAACCCAAAAACAAGTGGACATCATGAAGGTTCTGTGGAATTGGCCAGTCCTTGATACCCTGTACCTTGACTGGATCCATAGCAATCTTGTCAAAAGATATCTTCAGGCCAAGGAAATCAATAAATGTCTGTTCAAACTTGCATTTCTCTGGTTTGAGATAAAGCTTGTTATCTGCAAGTATTTGAAGGACTTCCTGTGTGACCTTCCAATGTTCTTCCAACATTGCTGTAAAGATCAAGATATCATCCATGTAAACCACCACAACTCCACAAGAGATAAGACCACGGAACAAGTAGTTCATCATTGTCTGGAAAGTGGCAGGGCTATTACAGAGACCAAAGAACATAACCAAAGGTTCAAGTAAACCCTTGTTAGTGATGAAGGCAGCTTTCCATTTGTCACCATCTTTGATTCTGACATTGTTGTAGCCCCAATGAACATCCATCTTGGTAAAATATTGCACTCCACATAGACAATCAATCAATTCTGAAATAAGAGGAAGTGGATAGCTATTCTTGATTGTCATGTCATTGAGCTTGTGATAATCTTGAACTGGCCAAAGGTCTCCAGATTTCTTTTTGATAAAGATAAATGGTGAAGCCATGGGAGATTTTGAAGGATGAATACAACCACTCTTCAGATTTTCTTCAATGAACAACTCCAATTGTTTTCATTCATCCAAAGAGAGATTGTAAACTTTACCAGCAGATGGTTTCACACCTGGTTTAAGTTCAATCATGTGATCCCAAGGACATCTTGGAGGAAGAGAGTCAAAGGCTTCTTTATCAAATACCTGTTTGAAATGATGATATGCTTTGGGTACTATATCTTTGAAATTCTTCTTCAACCTCTTCTTTTCTGCTTTGATGGCTATATCTTGGCTAATATCATGAATGGCTGCCTCCATTTCCTTCTGATTGACCATAACCATCAATATTCAATCTCCTTCTGCTTCAGCTGCAACTTCGTGTATCACTCTTCCTTGCTGTTTCATCAACTTCTTGTTTGACTTCCAGACTTGTCAATTGGCTTTGAGATGTACTTCACATCTATGGGAGCATCAGGTGAAATGTATTTTTCGCTGTAACCAATCAATTTCAGGGTTATGGATTTTCAACCATGATTCACTAACAAGAATGTTCTTCTTGCCCAGATTGCAGACTGCAAAAGTAGCTCATTCCATATGACCATCAATAGTCATAATGAAGTTGATCATTCCTTCAATAGACCATCCTTGATTGAGCGATCCATTGACATTGTATACTGGGATAGGTTTTGCCAATTTTTTTGTGTTTAAATTATTTTTCTTGACAAATTCTTTGTTGACATATGACCCAGTGGCTCCTGAGTTGAGTAAGGCATCCACTTCTAAGACAGCTCCTGTATCAATTGTTTTGATTTTAAGTTTCATTTTTGGGAAACTTGTGATGTTGAATAATGTTCTTTGGACATATTCCTTTTTCTCAACAGGAGGAATAACCTGTTGCACTTGAGGCTTCACTTCAGACTGAGAGTGGGATGGGACAATGCATGTTAAATAAATCTGTGTACAAGCATTGAGATGATCAACAACTGTATCATCAGTCCAAAGCATAGAAAACCTGTTGTAGGATGGCAAACCTATGCTTAGTTCCCATCCAACCCAAAACCCTGTTGTGGTGCTCCACTCTTTGAGCCCATTGGATCATTCAGTCTAAGACCATGTGCCTGAAACTCCTTCTGCATCTCAGCCAAGAAGTCTGCCTCATTCAGCACATGCATTTCTTGAAGGGTCCTCACATTCCCCCTTCATTGTTGCTGTTGCCCTTGAGGGCATCTTGATTCTGGACACTCTCATGCAAAATGTCCTTCTTTGCCACAATTAAAACATAATCAAGGGTGTGGTCCTCTGGCCCTATTGATGTCCATAGGTTCTCCAACAGGGACTGCTGCAGGAGTAAATTCTTGATGAGGGGTATAATTGCATTGTTGCCCCTGTTGTTGTCCATACTGCTGCTGCTGTCCCTACACCTGTCTTCTTCCCCATGTTGATTTGAAGTTTTGCATGTCTTGCCAGACATACACTCTAATTCTGGCTCTCTGAATCCAACCATCCAAATTGGAGGGAATTGGTGTCTCCATGTAACAGGATTGGAGAAGGGGATGATTCATCCATTTCTTGAACAAGGTGCATAACACACCATCATTGTATCCAGACACAGTTTTGTAGAGGAGGAATTCAGTGATGTATTCCTCAATGCACTGACTTCCCTGTTAAATGGTAGTCAATTTTTGTTCTGCCATTTGTTCCTCATTGTGGCCTCCAAAAGTAATCTTCATCATTGTTAGAAGATTGTCAAAATCTTTAAACAGTTTGTCATGTTGGAGAGGTTCTGCTCTATGTGCTTCAATTTGTTGCAGAATGCCTTTCTTCCATTCTTCTGCATATCCTCCTTTGATCTAAGACAGTATAACTGTCACTTTGTCTCTGTCTTGATATTCTGGGTGTGCATGGAGGATGAGATAGATTTGATCAAAATGAGATTGGAACTTCTTTTTATCTCCATCAAAAGGAGTTGGTTCTGCAACATGAACCTTGGGGAGGTGGACCTGGGGTGGGAGGCCTGTTCTGTGCCCTGAAGAGAACCTCCTTCTTCTTCTATTGCCAAATGGTTCATCAAGTTTGTCACCACTTCTTGTTGTGCTGCTAACAACTTCTGTTAGTCCATCACCATCCTCATCATCTCTGCAAAAGTCAGTGGTTCATGCTCTTGATCCATAGGAGCAGATGCTGCAGATGAAGGTACTAGAGTTGCTGCTAAGACTGTACCAAGATCCATGATTTCTGATTCTAAGTGGTGTGATGTAGATGGTTCTTGATCTCCTAAACTTGTGAATTGATTCCTTGAGTGAGATTCTGGCTCTTCACTGTCATCTCTGTGTTGTGGGGGGGATGGTTGTCTCCTGCTCCATGTACTCCACTGGTCTCTGGATTCTTGTGACAGATTGCTCAATTATCTGTTGAATAACTTCAATAATTGTTCCTGCACTTCTGTTATTAAGTGATGTCAAGTTGATGGCATGCTCAGTCATGAAACAGAAGCACTATATTCTTCAATAAAATGCACAAATGATAAAACAGACAGACAAAAAGATCATGGAAAGTTTGAAGAATGTGATGTCTACTCTAGTATGTAGACATTTCAGGTCCCTCTGTGATGTAAGAAGTGAAATGGTGATGTGGATTGATATGGAAGGTGCGATCTGGATGCACAGTGAGTTCAAGAAGAATGGGAGGAGGAACAAGGGAGGGATCATTATAGTACTGATATAACAATTCCCTGAAAAGAAGAGGAGGGTACTTTACACAATACCTCCTGTCTTGATTTCTCCAATGTTCAGACCTAGGATCAGGGAAAAGCCAAAGGGGAAAGCATTCATAGTTTGTTGAAGGTTCACTTCAATGCTGGATGATAATATGTGCATGCCAAGCTAGAAGGCAATGGCAGAGGTGAAGGTGAATGGTGGAGGGATGAGTAACTGGAAGGAGCAAGTAGAAATTAACACTTAGACCTTCATCTAAGAGGTGCTCTGTTCTAGAGCGAGTGTGGGGGGGATGAGGGTGGTGTGTAGAAAGGGCAGGCAGTCCCCAAGCTGTTAGAAGACCCACATGATTCCCAGGAATCCTCTCTTCCAAAGTGGTCCTCCCAGAATGTCCACAATTGTGTATCAACCACTCTACTCCAAGTGTCCACCACATGCATGCTGTGCTGGATGTCACTGGGCACAATGTGGATGTGGAGGGGGTGAACACTATAACACCTGATGAGAAGTTGGAGGGTAGAGGATGGTGAGCAGGGGACATATAATTTAGTCCACAAGCTGCAGGTACACTCACTATTGTGTTTCTGCCATATACAATGTTGACAGAAGTGGAGAGGAGGGTGAGGGAAAAAGAGGTTGTGATAGAAATGGACTTGTTTGCATTTGGGTTTGTGAATAAATCCTATGATGTAGAAAGGGTGGCAGACAAAGTGCAGGTGAAAGCACTGGTCTGTGGGAAAAGGAGGAATAGGAAAGTGATGGGGATGGTGGGGGTGGGAGTTCTGATCAATTGTGAGGCCTATGCTAGACATCAAAGCCAAACAAATGATGAAAAGCTAAAACAAACAAAAAGGATGATCATGCTAGCAGATATCCCAGATATATAATCAGCTAAGTAGAACAAGAAAGGAGAGATGCTACTGTACCTAGTGGATATCCCAGATGACCAGAACTGGGGAATAAACTGCTAGGAGTCCTATGTATATATAATACTGGAGAGAACACACAGACTGTGCTGTACAGTACAGGGCAGGGGAATGAGAAGGTAAAGTAATGATATCATATCTAATAATAGAGAGGACACATAAGTGGTGACTGAGGCTCTGCAGTAACTGTGAGAGTTATTGGTGATACTCCACAGCAGGTGTGAGAAGGATTGGTGAGCATGCACAGTATCAGTGAGAGAATGAATTATAACTAATTATAGAATGGACTGATCTGAGATCAGATGACATATGTGTCATCAACCAATAAAGACAAACAAGTAGAATGCATGACTGTGAGAATCACTTTGATAGATCAGGAGTGATTGTAAGATCTATAGTAATAGAAATATGAGAAAAATAGGGAAAATGAAGAGAAAAATATAGAAAATAATAGCATCCTGACAAAACTGACAATAACCCTCATGGTCCATGCATGGAAGGTCATGGAATGAAAGAGGACAATGAGTAATTAATGTGCAGAGGGGTTGGTGAGCATGTGCAGTAAGGGTAAGAAAAGAGGTCATAGCTATATCATAAGTGGGCCAATAGTAGATTGGATGACAGATACATGATCAACTGATAGTTTGTGATAAGATGTAATAAGAAGTGATAGGATTGTGAAACTAGACCATATGTGATATGAAATTCAGTGATGATATATACATAGGAAAAGTATGTAAAATATAGAGAAAAATCAGTGTGGCCTGACAAATACCCCTATTTTAAGGTGAGTTGTCCCAACAAGTGGAAAATGGAGCAGAACATGTATGACTAGTATTATCATCAGGAGGAATGGATTCAAATTCATTAGAAGAGAGCATGAAGATTAAATGAGATGAAGGAATTTCAATGTGGATGGCTTCTAATCCATTGGTTCAAGTTGGAGGTAGAGAGGGTGGTGGTTCCAACATAAGATGATGGGCATAATGAGGTTAAGTCATCAATTCATGTAGATATCTAGTGTGATAGAGGGAATAAATGGCTACTGAATGAACCACCTGAAGGTTTTCCTTATGGTGCCTCTTTGGCATATCAGAAACATCTTCTATCAATACTGAAGCAGGCTCCCAGGAGCTTTCCTCTGCAGGGTAACCCATCCAACTGATCTGATATTGAACTTTACCATGATAGGGATGACTGTCAAATGTTTCATTGACCTTGTATTTTTCTATGTTGTCTTTCATGATGGGAGGTGGTGGAGATGAACTTTGCATTCTGGAATAGGATCTGGGATAAATGGGTAATGCTTGATGACATGAAATACAAGACAGATCTTCATCATCTTTAGTAACCTGAGACAATAGGTGTTGTTGGTAGGACCTTGTGTGAAGTGCACACAAGCACAAAGCCACAACAACTGAATAGACATGATGAGGGGGAAATAAATATGATGTAAACAGAAATAAATGTGATGTATTGAGGAGCACTGCAAAGTAATCTGGTTCATATGCTGGCAGATATCCCAGAAATATATCAGTGTACAGGCTAGATACAGAAGAGAGAGTCCTAGGGCTTACCTGGCAGATATCCCAGATGATCATAACTGAACAATATTGCCAGGCATTGACTTTTACTTATTGTACAGTAGTGTAGGGCAGGGACTGAGCCCTGCACAGGACCTGAGGGTATCGTAACAAGTAGCTAAAGTCCCTCATGGTCTGTACAAGAGAGAGTATAAATAGATGTGCAGCAACATACAGCTTCCATGCAGATGGTGCTCATAGCTATGGGTACACATGAGAGAGGGAGATGGACAACCAGTAAACTGGTGCTCAGGAGGTTACACAAGTGCAAGAGAGAGAACATCTGAAGTGTTATTGGGGTGAGTATAAATCTGCACTATAAGTACAATCTGAGACTGCACACAGACTGTGTGTATCCTAGTGGCTGAGTGTGTGCAACACAGTATAGTAAGTGTGAGATGGTATAACTTGAGGCACATAACTGCATTAAATGCACACTAACATCTGGGTTCTGGAAATAAGAGGATCAGTGATGATATAAACATAAGAAAAATGTGGAAAATAGATAAATAAAATCAGGAGAATAAAATGTGGCCTGACACTAGATATAAACAAATGTAAATAAGAAAAGAAGTGATGGCATCCTTGCTAAATGTATAGTGCAGTCATTAGCAAGTAAATGTAAGATAAAGAAAGAAAGAGATAAAAGAAATGAGACACTCCATAGTACTATGGGGTAAAACTCACAGCACAGGAATATTCATGTAAGTACTATAGAGGTAAGACAAGAGTGTCCTTATCCATATGTTGGAGCTAAGCTCATGCACTAGTAAAACTAGGCATATAGTAAGTAAAGAAAGAAAAAAAGAGATCCAGTCCATTATGAGGCACCAAAGCAAGTGCCTCATAACAATAAGAGTCAATGCAGGAAACAATAAGACGACAATGGGATGATGTGAGTAAGAGACCATTGTGATAGAGATTGAAAGAAAAATAGAGAGATGTCATCACATTGTAGAAGCAGAAATTCAATATTCATTGTCCTCCATAAGTTGTGTTTTGAGCAAGCTACAGGGCACAGATGTCAATTTTTACCTATCTTAGGATGCTGGTCATACTTACACATCCTTATCTCTTTTCTCTTTATGGTTTGAGCTCCTCATAAACTCTATCCTGCTCTTACTATATCTTCTTTACCTTATCTTTGTCTCACCTCAGCACTTCTGCATGTGCTGAGCTCTCTCTCTCTTCTGTGTACCCTCCACCCTCTGGTACACATCTTCTCTTATCTAACAGTCATGCATGACATCTGGACTATGGTCCTCTTCTAACTCTAACTGCATCTTGGCCCACAAGGCTATCTCTGACACCAAACAATCTATGTATCATTTGTGATACTGCTGATCTTTCAACAACAGACCCAAATGCTGATGAGGGATAGTCAACATTACTTTGCAGAACATTTACTGTAATCTTGTAACTTGGCAGACATGCTGTGCATTCATCAACATGTGGGGTATTTGTACCTTCATTTCATGGATGACAAAGATGCATTGATCCACCAATAAATGACTGCTCCCTCTTACACAGTGACTAGTGACTTTTGTGCTCTCCTCCTTCACCCTGTCCAACAATGATGTCATCCCCAACCTCTGCCAATTGTGGTCTCCCATTCTGCACAATATTCAGGGGCCTTCATGTCAGGACCACCTGACCTCCAGTTCTCACACCAGTCCTTCAAACAGTGGTGCAGGTCTCAGTGGCCTTCACTCCACTGCAGTCTGTGGCAGACAGCCTTCTCAACATCATGGAAAAAGCAGAGGTCTGGGCCTTCTTTTGATCCTGCAGTCTCTCAGTAACCATTGATTTTTACCACACGGAAAGCAGCCAAGAACACAGATGATGTCACCCAGTTGACAGTTTCTTTCACTAAACTTGATACCATGCTCCATGACCAGCTGCAAAATGCTGGAGCATCTCTACCTGCACTCCATTAGTGCATACAAACATTGTCAAGGTTGCTTCACTTGTTGTTCCTGTAGTGCTTGTGCTGATAAATCTTGATGCCCATGTGGCACATGCAGCTCAATTGTTGATATAATGGCTGACCTTCAGTGGATCATGCAATGGCAGAAACTCATTTGAATTCTTAAAGTGGACAGATATGCTGCTGATGTAGCATCCTGTCTGCAGAAGCTCAAGCAATCCATTGATGCCTTTTTGGTAGGCAATCATTGACCAGTGCTGAAGATTGAGCTTGTCTGATTGCTACTACAGGTGGAAAGTGCAGTTATGATAGAGAAGGGAGTTGAGGTGTGTTGGAGCACATGGCCATCCTCACACATTTGTTGAATATCTGAGCAGGAAATGCAAACAGAAATGCATGGACATTTTGACAGCACAGCAGACACTGTTCATGCTGTCCATGTGGAGGCAACAGCTACATGTGGGGTTGTTGAGGTGCATCAGGATATGACCATCCTCATACATTGCCTGAATAGGTGTGTAGGAAACCTGAGTGGAAGTGGATAGAGGTTTTGATGAAATGAAAAAGCTTTTGGGACAGGTGTGTCATTGGTATTCACTTGAAATGTTGCCAGCATGACTAATGATGGCCCTAGATGATCACACTGAGTAAGTGGTGCATCACTGTGATATTATATGTTTCATTGAGACACAGTCAAGATAAACCCATGCCATGGTATGCACACACAGCACAATTTGATCAGGGACACAAACAAGTGACATGTTTATGGAAGATACTGTTATGAGGCACTTGCTTTGGCACCTCATAATGTGTTTTCTTTTCCTCCTTTTCTTTCCCTTTTTCTTTATTCATTTTTACTTACTATAAGTGTAGTATTAACTACAGTTGTTGAGCATAGCTTCTACTTATAGTAAGGACATTATCTCTTTCTTTATAGTACCACAGTAGTTATTACTGAGTTGTGAGTTTTACTCCAAGTACTACAAAGCTTTCCTTTTCCTTTTCTTTCTTTCTTTATTCACTTGCTAAGGACTATTACTATACAATTAGCAAGGACTTCCCTCTTTTGTCTTTATTTACCTTTGTTTATGTCTTGCTTCATTCATGCCTGTGGCTGGGCCACAACTTACTCATGGATGCATTTATAGTCACATGACAACATTGATTGCTGTGTATTACTGTGCAATCATCATTGATCTGTGAACTTCAGTTACTTGTGCTATCTTTAGGACACTCAATTTTGTATAAGTAGTTGACAGACTGGTGTCAGGACTGACAAGCCTACAATGATGCTTGTAGTGCAAGTCCTACTGGGCCTGGTGTATCCCTGCCTCTGTAAGGGGGCTCAATGGGAGCTGCCCTGGATCTAAGCCAAGGGATGAGAGATCTCAGCCATAGAAGAGGGGATGGAACCAGCCATAACCCACTGGGGTCTATTCACTATACTACCTCACTACTTATAGTACTATGAATGGTGCACAGACCAGGCACAGTAGCTAAGGGCAGGTCAACGGTAAAGTAAAGTGCAGTATGTGTGGGAGCACAGCTGACAGATGTGCAGCATCTGTGAGAACCATCACCATGAGGCAGTAAAGACAGTAAGTGATAAGGATTAGATGTAGATCAGATATGATGAAAGGATAAGATGATCTAATCTAATCATATCAAAAGTAAAACATAAAAGAAAGTAAAAGAAAATAAATAATAAATGGCAGAGAATAAAGTCAGTGACAGGAGTCTGACAACTGGTCGTCTTAAACCCCAGTCTTGTCAACTTTGCAATCTAGGGACTCTCCTACACTGTGCTTGACCTAAGCTTGCTACAAACTCGCTTCACTCTAAGAACTAAGTCTAAAGATCTCTAAGTCACTCTAAGTGTCACTAAGAAATCCTAAAATTGTCACTCTGGATCCTCATTTAGTTATCGGTGGTATCATCCTCATCACTATCTCATTGATTCCTTGGACAAGTGTAGAGATGAGAGCATGATGTCAACCATCCTTATAGCTCTGTCCATGTTCACTAGCTGCCTCACTCACCCTATGTTCTTCATCATGAGTCACCCAGTGATGAAGGTAGTGCAAGGCTTTCACAGTATGGATCTCATGAAAGATACAAATGTGCTTGTCCTACATAACATTCCATAGAATATCTCACAAGGGGACATCTGCATCTATCTCAAGAAGTGGCTTTCATGTATCAGAAAGTCCTGTGGATTGAAGACCTTGCCATCATGTGAGGAGTTAGATCAATTGGTTGAGCAGTCTTGTGGACTGTTTATTTTTGCAGTGGTGGCAGCCAATTTTATTGAAAACCTGAATGGCCATAACTGCTAAGAGTGGCCTATTGGTCAGTCTTAGAGAAGGTCTGCTATAACAATACCCCTGGTAACAAGGTAGTGAATATGTGTTTGATAGGTGTAGTAACCATTCCTGATGATGATGAAGAGAGGGATCAATGAGATAGTGATGAGGATGATACCACTGATAACTAAATGAGGATCCAGAGTAATGAGTGTAGGATTTCTTAGTGATGCTTAGAGTGACTTAGATATCTTTAGACTTAGTTCTTAGAGTGAAGTGAGTTTGTAGCAAGCTTAGGTCAAGTGCAGTATAGGAGAATCCCTAGATTGTGAAGTTGACAAGATTGGGGTTTAAGACTGCCAGTCTTTCAACTACTTATACAAAATCAAAGTCCCTAAATATAGTAAAGTTCATTGACCAATGATGAGTGTGCAGTAATGCATGTCCATTGTATAAGTAATGTGACTCAGCCACAAGTGCAAAATGAAACAAGAGTAAACAAAGATAAATAAAAGCGAGAAAGGGGAGTCCTTGCTAATTGTATAGTAGTAGTCCTTAGCAAGTAAAGGTTATAATAGATAGATGAAGATAAAAGAGAAGAGATAAGTCTTTATAGTATTTGGAGCTAAGCTCACAGCACAGTAATAAATACTGTAATACTATAAAGAGAAGGAAAGATAGAGTCCTTACTATGAGTAGGAGCTAAGCTCACTGCTGTAGTTAATACTATGCTTATAGTAAGTAAACATAAGAAAAGAAAACAGGAAAAAGAGAAAAGAAAACCATTACAAGGTGCCAAAGCAAGTGCCTCATAACAATAACCCAAAACATCAGCTCAGGATCTTGCTGTCTGCCACATACATTGCATTGACCAAAGCTTCACCATCTTGATACACTGTACCTCACAGTGCCCCATGAAGCATTTCCTCATATCAGCAACAACCAGCAGACTCATCTTCAGATCATGCTGGGGATGATTGTTGTATTGTTTGATCTGCTCAATCCTAAAAGTCTAGAGCATTTGCTTGCACTAGAAGAGAGCACTGTTCAGTGGGTGCTTCATAACTTGTACTCTATTGCCATTGTCCCTGAGGCCAGAGGTGGACCTGTGTGACTGATTCATCTCTTGTTCCACAACTTCCTTGTTGACATTGATCAGTGTCAAGATGTCAAGTTCATTGCTGATGTGCAGGTTTGGCATACCTCACTTGCTGAGCACTGCCTGCAAGTCCTGTGGATCCTGTCTCCAGACATGTGCAAAGTCAGCAACCCATCTGTGAGGCTGACATTTGCCAGCAAGGTCACACAATGTAAAAAGGAGAGAAGGAAGGCTAACAAAATGGATGAGATCACACTTAAGCAAACAGATATCCCAGATGTATTCAGCTGAAGAGAGAGTATGATACAAGTGCTCTATATATACTAAATGAAACTATGCACAGACCATGTATGTACTGTAGGGCAGGTGTATCATAAGGAATGTGCAGCATTCCTCTGAATGATCAATAAGCAACTCACACAGCATTGGTAAGGATGTGCAGCATCTCTGTAAGTGACTGTGAGAATATGTGTCATATATGTATAGTAATTGATCTGATAAGATATCTTGGGTAGATCTTGAGTGATAAGTGTAAAATAAATTGTAAAATGAAAAGAAAATAAATGTGTCCTGACACCATCAATCTCTTACCAAGAGATTGTAGATCTACCAGTATGAATTGAAGCTCATATTCCTGCACATGTCCAGTATGCATGTCATTACTGGGCATCTCATCTATCAAGCAGCAATATTAATGATATGATCTTGGATCTCCTCCTCAGCTTTTGCCCAAATCAGTTGCTTGTGTGGCTGGAGGTGATGAGCCTGCTAGGTGACTTGAGCAGTGTGATCACCACACTACATCTGGCACACAGGATAGTGAAGGTGAGTCATCTCAATTTCTCCACAAAAGTGGTTTACATATAACTCTGGTTGTAAATAGAAGGTAGCACCTCTCCAGACTGAGACTATCAGCCTTCTGGATGACTGTGCAAGGATGATGTCAGAATTCTACCCTGCTATTAGCATGGCATGTTTGCAGCTTCACCACCACATTGTGCCATTCCTCCCTCTGGAGTCTTGATTGTCACAGGTGTATGGACCAAAATTACAGTCCAGTGTCAGCATCAAGAAGGGATGAGAACAGACATGGGCCCATGTGTATGTGTGCTGGAGGGACATGCTGACAAATGTAGTCCCATTGCCTTTTCTCCAGATGGATGACAACTGGTATCTGGTTCATATGATCACATGGTCTGGCTGTGGGATGTGCAAACTTGAGCCCTTCTGCAGGTCATGAAGGGCCACAGTTATACTGTTGGATCAGTTGCATACTCACCTGATGGGACATTTGTTGCCTCAGGTTTGTATGATGGAACTGTTAGAATATGGAATGTGGCGACTGGTTCCCAAGTTGGCATGTATACTGCTAAGAGTGGCCTATTGGACAGTCTTAGGGAAGATCTAAAATGTTACTCCTGGTAACCAAGATTTGAATATTGGCTTGATGAACGTAATAGAGATTCCGGATGACAATGAAGAGTGGGATTAACGATATAGTTATGAGGATGATTCCACCAATGACTATATGGGGATCCAGGATGAATGAGGTTATAGCGAGTTTAGGTCAAGCACAGTATTTAGGAGAAATCCCTAGATTGCGAAGTTGACAAGACTGGGGTTTAAGACCGCCAGTTTGTCAACTATTTATACAAGACTAGCGATCTAACTATAGTACAGTTACGCAGTAAAGCGCAGTAGGGCGCAGTAAGTAAACGATAAAGCGCAGTAAGGTGCAGTAAGTAACTGTTCATGTGATATAAGTGGCTCAGCCACAAGCGCAAAGTGAACAAGGTATAAACAAAGGTAAATAAAGGCGAGAAATGAGAGTCCTTGCTAATTGTATAGTAATAGTCCTTAGCAAGTAAATGTTATAATAAATAAAAAGAAAGAAAAAGAGAAAAGATAAGTCTAATATAGTACTTGGAGCTATGCTCACACTTAAGTATGTAAATACTTAAGTACTATAAAAGAGAAAAGAAATGGAGAAGTCCTTACTAAGTAAAGTGGAGCTAAGCTCACACTTGTAGTAATAATACTACACTTTACTATAGTAAGTAAGATAAAAGAAAGAGAAAAAGAAAAGAAAACTGTTACGAGGTGCCAAAGCAAGTGCCTTGTAACATATACTGGACACCCTGAGCCTATTTACTGTGTTGTATTCTCAGCAGATGGTCTATGTATCACATCAGGGGGCAGAAGTGACAATGTCCATGTATGGTTGACAGATGCCACTCACAGATCCATAAAGGAGCTTGAAACACCTAGAAACATGAGATTGGTGGCATTTATCAGCCAAAACTGCCTGGTGATTGCATCCATAAGATTCTGGGATCTGGAATCAGGTTCCTACATTGAACACTATGACCATCTGGGACAACCTACAAGCCTTGCAATGACATGGGATGAGAAGCATGTGGTGTCATGGTCCAAGATGGGAGACAGCACTGTCTGGGATGCACAAACATGGATGGAGCAAAGGATGATCAGCCCTGGCCCACCACCTGCCTACCATTGAAGTCTGCAGCCCTTCTTGCCAGACTTGGCATACCTGGCTGTTGTCCACCATGCCTCATGTCCCTCCTGTGAGGTCTGGGATATTCAGACTTGGAAACCAATCCATCAATTCCAGGGACATGAGGCTGAAGTTCATGTGGTCCAGTTTTCCCCCAACAGGTCACTTCTAGTGTCAGCATCTTATGACATGACCATACATTTGTGGGATTTGGATGTCACCAAGTCACCAGACAAGGATCTCTTTGAAACTCAGATTTCTCTGTCTATGCTCAGAACCATCTTGGCCATGACAACCTCTGACAGGACAGTCAAAGTTTGGGCAGTGGAGTTGGACAAGCTGGTATGGACACAGCCCAATGGAAAGCATCTCAAACTACAGTAATATTGCCAAATCACAAGTTTCTTGCACTGTTCAAGACATCAAAGAGTCTTGGAGATGTTGAGATCTTCAACTTGTCATGTGGTCAGCTGTACACAACACTCAAGTGCACTGCCAAATCAAAGATAACAGCCATCTCATTTCATTCTGACAACAGACAGTTTGCATTTGCAGATCATGGTGACAATCTCCATGATCTGGGCATGGTCAAGCTCTGGGACCTGGATAGCCACACCCATACTTGGAGATCACAATCCCCAGATTTAGATTGGATCTGCTGCATTGCATTTTCTCCACAGAATGATGTGGTCATGTGGCTGGGACACTACAATTTTGGACTGGTGGATGGCATCTCAGGTGAAACTATTGTAGAGCATATATTCAGCTCTTCAGATTCATTGGTCACACTCCACTATCAAGTTGTCTGGGCTGTGGATGGGACACCAAGCATCCCACAACATTCTTTTCCTTCTTTGATAGCCACAGATCCATCCTCACTGACCATGGCCTCTTCCCCATTCCCCCTCAACACTGCCCCCCATGTGCCACAGATGCTAAGAGCAGCCTATTGGACGGTCTTAGGGAATGTCTAGAATGTTACTCCTGGTAACCAAGGTTTGGATATTGGCTTGATGGATGTAATAGAGATTCCGGATGATGATGAAGAATGGGATTAACGATATAGTTATGAGGATGATTCCACCAATAATGATACGAGGATCCAGTTTGACTTTAGTGTAAGATGTCTTAGTGAGTTTCTTTAGAGTTCTTAGACTTAGTTCTGAGAGGGAAGTGAGGTGGTAGCGAGCTTAATTCAAGCGCAGTATAAGGAGAATCCCTAGATTGCGAAGTGAACAAGGTATAAACAAAGGTAAATAAAGGCGAGAAATGAGAGTCCTTGCTAATTGTATAGTAATAGTCCTTAGCAAGTAAATGTTATAATAAATAAAAGAAAGATAAAGGAAAAGGATAAGTCTAATATAGTACCTGGAGCTATGCTCACACTTAAGTATGTAAATACTTAAGTACTATAAAAGAGAAAGAAAATGATAAGTCCTTACTAAGTAAAGTGGAGCTAAGCTCACACTTGTAGTAATAATACTACACTTTACTAGTAAGTAAAGATAAAGAAAGAAAAAGAAAAAAAGAAAACTGTTATGAGGTGCCAAAGCAAGTGCCTCGTAACAACAGATGACCTGGTGCCACCCTCTCTAGAGACATTGTTGAGGTTGTGAGATGATGGCTGGATCTGGGCCATCAGAAGAACAGGTGAGCAGTGAGTGTGTTGGCTTCCACCACCATATAGACTGGTACCTCCAATGTTCAATCAGAACATTGTTATCTTACAGAATAGTGTCTGGTTGGTGATGAACTTGGGTCAACTCATGTTCCTTGACTGTAAAACATGGCTTAAACATGCAAATATTGGTTCATAGATGTATTTGTAACCTCATATGTCATTTGCTATATCATAGCATACTTTTTGTGAACAGGTTACATACAATGTCACTAATGTGACTCCAAGTATGTTTATTTTCAAATGTCATCATGTGTTGCTGTGTTCTTGGAGAGAAGTGGTCTCAGATCATGATGGATTGTTGAGCTCAGCATGTTGTTCATTGTGTTGGTGAACTTAAACCTGATGCACTGTGATGGAAAATTGACTGCTCTTCATTGCTTCCCCATCCTTGGCCACAGTCCATGACCAGAGCAGCCTCAAACTTCTCATGTGGCACTTTCACATTTGCCCCAAACTTGGAAATTTACATACCCAACTCCTCTGACTTCTGCACAGGCCTGCCATCCATCAGCTGAAGGTGTTAAGAAGTTCTTCTATCTCAGCAATGCAGGCCTGTCCTGAAGGCCATTCAGATCCTCCACAACCCTCTCTATCTCTCCCCCCTCTCCAGAATCTGTGCTCTGCTCTGCTTGCACTCCAGTCTCTTTCTTTCCTAACTGTTGTGTTGGAATCTGAATAGTGTATGACTGAAATCAACTTTGCCTTTCTCTATGTCTTTTCTATTCATGATGATAACTGTCACTTATTTCTATTTTTGCTTTCTAGTTCTATTGTCTTGTCTGCATTTGTTATGTGCATGGACCATAGTCTATTTCTCTCTTTGTATAAAAACCCTTGAGACTTGATATCAGACCTCAGTTGTTTCTGTTATTGACTGAGATAAGTTATACTATACATTATTGCACTGAACTTGTACTAATACCATCTGTATGTAACCCCCTGGCTTACCATACCACATATACACAGCCAAGACTACATCATGCTCCCTCCTTATCATCATCTATGTCATGCACTTACTACATCAGATCATCTCCCTTGTCTGCATCATTATCATGCACTCTCTTATCCTCCTTATCACATGCTTGCCTTTCCCTCATGTATTCCATCCAACCTCCTACCATATATAAAGACTCAACTACAGCCTCTCAAGGACAGACCTTTTCTCTTCCATTCCTCTCCCTCTTTGGTCTCTTCCCACTACCCCTGTATGATCAGTCAGTTGCTGCTATACAGTCAACTGTCCTGTTTTGCTCTTGGTCTGATGTCCTTCCTCATCCTAGTGTTCCCACACCATGCATGGTGTTCCACTTTTTTGAAACATCAACTTGACTGTTCCCTTCCCTTCACCAAACTGCATTTTCATTCATGTCATAACATTGCCCAAACTGTATCTCTGTTTGCATTGTAGTCCCTCCTCATCCTCCTCTCCCTCCTCCAAGATCCAGCTCAACAACCTCTGACTCCGATTTGGATTGTAACCCTGCACACTGACCCAACATGTCACCAAATCTCCATATTGATCTGGCTCATTCTGAACCAACTTCCCCTTCCAAACCCCCTACATTGATGTCCAATGAGATTTCACCTGAAGTGCTTTGTTGCTGGGCCACTGGATGTGAGGCTTACTTCTTGGCCAAATCAATTGATGAGAAGGAACAAGTGTGTATGACCTCCTATGGTCTCCAGGACTCATGCATCACAGTATGGTTTGATGCCAACAAGGTTGAACTCAAGGCCCTTTCTTTTGACAAGTTTGTTGAATAGATGAGAGAACTCTGGCTGGAACCCAACTGGGAGCTCCACCTGAGCAACATCCTCCTCAATGCACAGCAGGAGGATACACCACTTTGGGACTGGCAACTCCACCTTGGTGGCATCAATGCCCTCCTTGCCAATACATCTTCTCACCTCAACAAAGCCATTCTCCATTATAAACTCACCTTGGGCCAAAATTCAACAACCCAGGCAGATGTAAAACATGAAAAGCTTGACCCCCAACTCCCACTCCAAACCTGGCTTTGCAACATCAACTGCATTGATCAACATCATATCAGTAACAATGACAACATTTCAGAAATCATAACCACCTCTCATGTGAAGTATTCTCTATCACACACCACCACTCCATCTTTTTCCACTGCTTCAACATCCCTCCCTGCACCAGTTCATTGCATGGTCCCAAAACTCACCACTGTAGAGTGCAAACTCCTCTCCAGGTATGAAGGATGCTTCAAGTGTCACAAATTCCATGCCAGACATCACTCCAATGCTTGCCCAAATGACTACACCACTGCTAAATTGTACAAACCTCTCACTGAAGTTATGGCCATTGCCACGTCTTGTGCCCAACCCTGTGCACCTATTGCCACAATCCCACCAGGAGCTGCTGACTACACTGATAAACACAGACCATGTGCAAGAATAGAACATGGAGAGTTCTTATTATACAGTGACAGCTTGTATACTACTTATAGTAATAGAGAGAGCACATGGACCAGGAGAGTGAAGGGCCTCAATGTGTGTATGTATGTTGTAGTGTGTGTACAGTAAGAAGACAAAAAAGGAAGGTCCACCTTAGCCATCACATAACACATCAACACCCCCCCCCCATGCTGGCCACAAACTCTACAAGCCCAAGACCATGATGGTGAGTAGAAAAGGAGGATGAGAAAGTGGCTTGGTAAGAATGTCAGCAGTGACCAAGGCAAATGATGATGGAAATCAATGTACAGCAATGGCTTTGGAAGAGAGACATTCATGAATGTAATAATGTCTAATGTCAATGTGTTTCATAACATGTGTGATGATGGGGTTAGTGGTGATGTCAGTGGAGCCCTTGTTATCACTGTATAGTAATAGAGGAAAAGAGAACCTGAAACCTATCCCCTGAAATAATGACTGCATCCACATGCCCTGTGCTGCCACTTGTGAAAGTGAAATGTACTCAGCTTCTGTTGATGGATGAGAGACAGTGTTTTGTTTCCTAGATGACCATGCAATAGTGCCACCACCTAACAAGAAGATGTGGACACCAATTGACTTCCTATTGTCACGATCAGCCACCCAATCAGAGTCTGAGTACCCCACAATTCCTGTTCCTTTGTCTCCACCATAGTGTATGTGGAAATGAATGGTACCCTTGAGGTAGTGTAGGATATGGCACACATGAGTTAGATGGAGGGGTGAGGGATTGGACAAGAATTGAATTGTGATAGTTTCATCACAGTGAAGGCTATGTCAGGCCTAGAGACAATGGCAGCATAGAGGAGAGAGCCAATCAGTTGTTGGTAATCATTGTGAAGGGAGGAGGATGTGACATAGCCATCCTCAGCTTTAGTTCATGTGGCACCTGGAGGCAAAGTAGTGGAGGTAGGATAGCAGTTACTCAGCTGGAATTGATCAAGGAGATCACCAATGTAAGATTCTTGGTCAATGTTGAGAATATGCTTAGAGTGGTCTCTAATGACATGGAGTCCAAGATAGGACTTGATTTCTCCTAGATCCATCATCTGGAAGATGGATTTCAGTACTGCCTTGCATTGTTTTACTTCCTTGAGGGACCCCCCCAGGATAGTGATATCATCAATATAGAGGATGATGATGAGTGGCTTTGAGGAAGAAGTGGATATGTATATTCCTGAGTCAGACATGGTACAAGTGAAGGAGAGCCTCAGGAGTGACCCATGCATCTTATGATGCCATTGCCATGACACTTGTTTCAAGCCATAGCTGACCTTTGATAGCCAACACACCTTGCCTTCCATGCCAGGGATTACAAACCTGTGAGGCTGGTCCATGTATATTTCTTCATCTAAGTTGCTGTTGAGAAAAGCAGACTTGACATCCATGGAATGAACTTCCCAATCTTCAAGGGCAGCTATGGCTAGAAGGGTGTGGAGAGATTTAAAATGTGCAACTGGGGAGGAAGTTTCAGTGTAATTGACACCATGCACTTGTGTGAATCATTTTGCAACAAGGCATACTTTGTACTGACCATCTGCCTTTTGCTTAAACACCCATTTATTTCCTACCAGGTTGTGTCCTGGAGGGAGTTCTACAAGGTCCCATGTGTGAAGCTCTGCAAGGGAAACTAACTCCTCTTCACAAGCTGTGCTCCAAGAGTCCACATCCAGGCCAGAGAGTGCCTGCTTGAGCATTAAGGGTTCATGCAAGATGGTGTGGGAAAGGACAGCAGAGATGGAAGAACCATGAGGTATGGTAAGAATGTCATTGTCACTGTCACCAGTCCCCCCCTCACCAAGGATGTTGATGAAGCCCCACAGACCATAGGCACTGTGATGAAAGTGATCAGGCAGTTTTGTCCCAGAAGACCCAACCTTTGGTCCTGGCCTGATAACCTGTTATGAGGCACTTGCCTAGGCACCTTGGAATAAGTTTCTTTTTCTTTTTCTTCTTTTATCTTACTTACTATAAGCATAGTATTAACTACAGCTGTGAGCTTAGCTCCATGTACTGTGAAGCATCTTCATTCTTATATCTTTCTTTATTTACTTGCTAAGGACTATTACTATACATTTAGCAAGGACTCATCCCATTTCATCTTTATTTACCTTTGTTTATCTCTTGTTTTACTTGTGCTTGTGGCTACATTACTTTAGTTTACAATGGACACACCCCAAGTCACATGATCTTGTTGATCACTGTGCAATCATCATTGATCTGTGAACCTGATTACCTTGTACTATCTTTAGGACTTGTCTTCAGTATAAGTAGTTGAAAGCCTGGTGGTCTTAAAACCCCAGTCTTGTCAACTTTGCAATCTAGGGACTCTCCTACACTGCACTTGATCTAAAACTTGCTACAATCTCACTTTACTCTCTAAGAACTAAGTCTAAGATCTCTAAGTCACTCTAAGCATCACTAAGACATCCTAAAATTGTCACTCTGGATCCTCATTTAGTCATCAGTGGTATCATTCTCATCACTATATCATTGACCCTCTCTTCATCATCATCAGGAATGTTTACTATGCCATTCAAGCACATAACAATTACCTTGTTACCAGGGGCATGTTTATTGCAAACTTTCCCTAAGACTGTCCAATAGGCCACTCTTAGCATAACCCACAAAGGTGAGTGGATGCAACTTAGGGTCAAGCTTACCACACTGATGGTCCAGCATCTGGACCCAACCATGGCAGCCAAAAACACAGAGGTGGGAGACATTGGGTAGTGAGTCAGAAGGGAGCCAGAGAGCAGTTGGAGTTTTCCACCCCAGCTGGTGGGCAGGGGACAAGTTGTAGGTGTGGACTGCAGTATGGATGGCACAATCCTGAAAGCCCACAGAGAGACCCATGCAATGGAGCAGTGACAGCACATGATCCAATATGGAGTGGTTCCAGTGTTCTGCATGGCCATTCTGCTGCAGGGGGTAGGGGACTGTGTGCTGGTGGGTGACACCCCACATCTGGAGCAGGTTGATGATGGCAGAATTTAAGTACTCACTGCCACAGTCAGTATGCAAAGCCTCTGGCCAGTGACTGAAAAGCATGTGTATGTGTGTGAGGTAGTGCTCCATGACAGCTGAAAGCTGGGCCTTGTGTTCAATGGGATACATGGTCCCAAACCTGGAGAAGTCATCCAGAAAAGTAGTGAAATAGCAATTACCAGCCCCAACAGATGACCAGGTCCAAATGGACAAGGCCAAGCACTTTGGTGGCACATGAACTGGAAAGGTGAAACAGGGAGTGAGGGAACTTTCCAAGGAGGCATCCAGGACAGGGAGGAGCTGACACTGATGATGGAAGTGGAGAAGTGAATCCCATGAGCTGTGTGGGCTGAATGCAGGCTACTACTTCAGTGGCAAGATGACTAAGTCATTCATGCCAAAGTTGTATGGAAAGAGAGGACATGGTGAGGAGTGAAGAGGCAGCCAAGAGGTTGAGCCAGTAAGTTCCATCATTCAGGGTGCTGACACTGAAGACCTGGTCCTCTTTGGAAATGAGACAGGTGCCTTTCTCATAGATGATACAAAAACCAAGCCTATTGAGCTTGCTGTTGGAGAGGAACCAGCCTAATGTTTGCAGGACATGAAAAATGTCAGAGAGGGAAAGTGTGATGGATTGGCCAGAATGCCAAACATGCATTCTGGTGCAAGTTCCCCTTCCAGCACAATTGATAGAGGCACCATTCCTGACTGTAATGGTTCAGAAAGAAAGCAGCTCATAGGCAGAAAAGTCAGTGCAGTGAGGGGAGATATGATCCATGCAACCTGAGTCCAGCATCCAGCTGCTGGACCTATCAATTTAGTAGCAAGCATCAAATTGTGAGGATGAGAAAGACAACATGTGACTTAAGCTTAAGCTAGTGGTTTCCCCAGTATGTCCTTTCCCTTTGTCCTTATCCTTGTCTCTCTTTGCCCTGACATCTTCTGGTACCCCATGTAAAGCCCAACAGATTTCTACTGCATGAATTCACTGCTTGCAGTGAGTACAGAACAATGTGTCATAATACCCCAATGATGCTGGACTGCAGAGAGTGCAGTGTATGGCTTGGTGCATGCTTCCTTGCCTAAGATGTGACAATGGATCACTCCTGTTGCCAGATCAGCAAGGTCAGAGGAGGCTAACAGTGTCAAAGTGAAGCTGCTCCAGGAGGGTTAGAGCACATGTAGGAGCGAAAAACACATATTTTGGTCACTAACCATAACTCCAGAGGACAGAAGTCATTCTTGAACAATGAGAAGGGCATTGATCTGAGGTGAGAGAGGTGAATAAGGATTGTACTGGCTGGTGAACAATGCTTGGAAATCCATGAAGGTGGCAACTGCAGTCTGTTTTCCATAGATCTCCTCTAGGCCTTCCCAAGCTCTCCATGCAGTCATAGAGTCACTGGAGATGAAGGAAGGTTGAGTTCCACAATTAATAGAGATGATGGCTTTGCCACATTGTTATCATGCTTCCAAGTATCCAGTTCATCCTGATTGACTATACACTGTTGTGGTAGTCCACCTTCAATTTCTTCAGTGCATGTGATAGGAGATAAGGGAGCCTTCAAGTTAGTGTACCAGATCCCCATGATGATGAGGGCAGACTTGATGATGTTCACCCATTGTTTGTAGTTGTCAGCACCTTCTAGGGTGATGGTGATATTTGATACAGATGCAGTGTGTTGAAGGGACAATATAAGTGATGAAAAGTGAGAACACAATGTAGGAGTGGGAGTTGAGGATTGAGAATATAAGTATGAGTCTGAGGAGTATTGAGATGCATATAGCCTGGGCAGGGCCCATAACCTGATAAACACAGGCTATGTGTGAGAGTAGAACACAGAGAGTTCTTATTATACAGTGACAGCTTGTTTACTACTTATAGTAGTAGAGAGAGCACATGGACCAGGAGAGTGAAGGGCCTTGATGTGTGTATGTATGTTGTGGTGTGTGTACAGTATGATGACAAAAAAGGAAGGTCCACCTTAGTCATCACATAATGTGTCAACATACCCTTCTGGCATCATACTCCTGGACTTGGATGATTCTGATGATGGTGAAGGGTACATCTCCCCTCACATTTTCCTCCACCCCTGTTTTGAACCAACATGCTACTATGGCATTGCCAATTTGATGGCCCCCTCTTGTCACACCAAATGATGGCTCTTATTGACAATGGATTGCAGTATGTTCTGATCTGCAAATCTCTTGTCAAAGAGACTGGCCTGCACCTCCATTGTCTCCCATCACCTACACCCCTTGGTTCTGCATTTGCCCCTGCCAATTCCCTTTCTTCTACATCCCATGCACCCATGCCCAACACCTGTGCAACCCACTGGGTCAAGTTGGCTTTGTCATCTTTAGATTTCTCCTATCATCCCCTGGTTGTCCATGCTCTTGTCACACCCTCTCTCTGTATGCCTATTGTCCTTGGCAGTCCCTTCCTACAGCACAATGCAATTGCTGATCATGGTTCTCACACCTGCATCTTCAAGAGGACTGACTATGACTTGTTATGTGATCCTGATGATGATGTGCCTATGCTGCAGCTGCCAATTGACCCTGTTGATGATTATCCAGCAGTTCTTGAGGAACTTGCAGACCAATTGATCACACACCATGCACATGTAGAATGCACCTTTGAGGATGTTCATCCACAAATTGCTGTGGCCATCCAAACCAGGATTTCCTCCCTTACCAGTAATGCATGCACCTCTCCCCATGCTGATCAGCTCTCTGAGCTTGATCATCACATGAAGGTGAGGTTTACTGACTGTTTTCCCTTGGACATCCCACATGTCAATGAGCTACCCACAGACATCTACCACTGTATTACCCTAAAGGATGCAAATATTACTATCAAGATGCAACAATATGCATGTCCCTGGAAATACAGGGAAGCCTGGTGCACACTCATGGACCAACACCTCTGCACTGGCCACATCCACCTGTCCTCCAGTGCCCACTGTTCACCTGCCTTTATCATTCCTAAAGCTGACCCATCTGTGCTACCACACTGGGTTAACAACTACCACCAACTCAATGTGAACACTGTGCCTGACACCTTTCCACTCCTGTACATTGATGACATCCTCACCAACTGCACAAAAGGCCAGATCTGGGGAAAATCTGACATGACCAACTCATTTTTTCATACCTGGGTCCATCCTGATGACATCCATCTCACCACTGTCACCACACCCTTCAGACTCTATGAATGGCCTGTCATGCCAATGGGTGGCCATAACATGCCTGCCACCCATCAATGCTGCATGGCTGCTGTGCTCCACCCCCTCCTTGGCATCATCTGCCATGTGTACCTTGATAACATCATTATCTGGTCCTTGTTGCTCATGGAGCATGCAAAGAACATCCACAAAGTCCTCCAAGCCCTTCATGATACTCACCTCTATTGTTCACTGAAGAAAACCTCTTCTGTGATGAAGTCACCTTCCTTGGCCACCAAATCTCTGTCTGTGGAATTGAAGCTGACTATGACAAGGTCCAATGCATCATCAACTGGCCCACCCCTTGCAACTCCACCAACATTGGTGCCTTTTCAGGCCTGGTCCATTATATTGCCTCTTGCCTTCCACAACTGGCTGAGCACATGCATCTCCTTACTCCCTTGACCACTAAAGATGCTAAACTCCATTTTCCACAGTGGTCCCCATGCCATGATGCTGCTTTCTGCACCATCAAAGACCCCATTGTCAGATGCAACTGCCTGACCACCATTGACCATGACAACCCTGGCAACAAGATCTTCATCACTTGCATTGCCAGTGAATGGTGCATGGGCGCAGTTCTCTTGTAGGGAAAAACCTGGGAATCTGCCCACCCTGTTCCTTTTGACTCTAGCCAGCTGGCAGGTGCCAAACTCAACTATCTGGTACATGAAGAAGAAATGCTCACCATTGTTTGTGCACTCAAAAAATTTGCATGTTGTTCTCCTTGGCTTGCATTTTACTATCCACATGGATCACTGTATTCTTGAAAACTTTTTTACATAGCATGACCTCTCTCATCAACAAAGCAGATGGCAAGAATTCTTCTCCCAGTATGATTTTGACATCCATTACCTCACAGGCCTGAAAATACCATTGCTGACATGCTCTCCTGCCTCCCCCCTGACTTGTCTTCTACTCCTTCCTCCCTTGTCACCACTGTCACCCTATTGCTCTCACACCACTACCATCCCTTCACCCACATCACTGCTGTCCTTCAAATTTCTGCTGATACTCCCTCCTCCACACTGTCCATGCATGTTATTCTTCTGACCCCTTCACCTCCCATCTCCTGTGTAACCTGGCCCACACCCCATCTGCCATCATCTGTGATGGCCTCCTCTACCTCAATGACCACCTTGTCATTCCCTGTGTTGGTACTCTCCAGCAAGATCTTTTTGCTCTTGCACACAACACACTTGGCCATTTCAGCCTGGACAAATCCTACACCACCTTATGCTCCAGCTATTACTGGCCCCATATGCACAAAGAACTTGAACATGGCTATGTCCTCTCATGCTCCACTTGCCAGCATAACAAATTGCTTACCCATAAACCTGCAGGACCCCCCCCCCCCCCTGAGCAGTGTGGTAACAGCATTGCCCCCAACTTTATTGGGCCTCTTCCTGATGATTCAGGATTCAATGCCATTGTCACCATGACTGACTGTCTCAACTCCAACATTTGCATTCTGCCAATTTGCACTGACATCACTGCAGAACATTTTGCTTGCCTTTTTTTTGACAACTGGTTCTGTGAAAATGGAATGCTGCTTGAAATTGTCATTGTCTCTGACCATGACAAGCTGTTCATCTTGCATTTTTGGTGTGCTCTGCACCCCCTCACTGGAGTAAAACTCCATATGTCTTCTGCCTTCCACCCCCAATCTGATGGTGCTGGTAAACTGTGAGGCCAACACTGATGTCAAAGCCAAACAACTGAAGCAATGGCTAAAGCAAACAAAGGATTTAATTGCACTTCAACTAGCAGTGATATGTGCTGCAGGTGTGTGAGAGAAATATACAATTATGACCACAACAGATGCTGAAGGGTGCAAGCCATAAAATCCCCTGTACACCAAAGGAAAGAGAGTTAGTAGTTTAGGGTGGGTAATGTAATAATGTGACATGACTGGGCAACAGTGATGAAATGCAACAGAAATATGACACTGTAAACATGACAATGGGAATAATGGAGAATGCAATGCAATAATAAATGGGACCTATGAGGTACATGCACTTTCTTGACTGTGAGACACACAGAGGGGAGAGTGGAGCACACTTTATTGCAATCTGACTCAGATGGGAGAGGTGAGGCAAATCATGGGTGGGGGGAATCTATTTATTTCTGATGGATGACAAGCCATCCAAATACAACTCTAGCTCCAAGACTGGAGCACAACAAAACAAAACAGAAAATTTACAGCACAGGGTCAATCATAGGGATGATTGGAAATGAGGTGGAGGCTGGATGCAACAAACAAGGTATCATACTATAATGGATGAGTGAAAAAGGAAAAGTGCTG
>QLPN01001015.1:0-22707 GCA_003314395.1 Albatrellus ellisii
CAAACTGTTGAAACAGTCACTCAAACATGCCCAAGAGCCACTCAAACTGGTGCACAGTGACCTAGTCAGTCCTATGCAGACAAAATCAATACAAGGGTCAGTTTACTTCATCTCCTTTATTGATGACTTCTCTGGATACACCATGGCATACACTCTTACCACCAAAGATGCTTTCTCACAAGCCCTCACCATGTTTCTTGCATGGGCACACACACAAACCAACTACAAACTCAAATGGCTATGAATGGATCGTGGCGGCAAGTATGTGAATCACACAGTACAATGCACATTAGATGAACACAGATGCACACACGACCTCACAGCTCCCTACTCCCCCACACAGAATGGTCATGCAGAATGGTGGAATCACACCATTATCAATTCTGCACTAGCCATGCTCCACAGCACACACATCTTGAGAGGATTCTAGGAATATGTGCTCACATACACAATTCACATATACAACAGACTACTACAACACACATATGATTGGCAATCCCCACACCAATTATGGACAGATGGACACCCTGCAGACATCTCCTACCTCCATGTTTTTGGATGCCTGGTGTACGTTGCAACACCAGCAGAACATTGTACAAAACTCGACCCATGTGTGAAACCTATGGTCTTCCTTGGATGCAAACCAGGCTCGAAAGTGTGGCAGTTCTGGGACAGGGACACACAGTGCACAATTGTATCCCATGATGTGGTCTTTGATGGGTCTATCTTCCCTTTTGCTCCTTCAACCCCAGCTGCTCCCACTACTCCACCGCCAATCTCATTACTTCAACCCCCATCTGACAACAGCAGCTCTAAAGATAACAACAAACTAGATAGCAATTCTGACTCTGACAGCAACCCCAACTCACCACTCCCCACCACACCTACAACTCCAGCTACCACCATGGCCATGGAAGCAGCCTACTCAGCTCCACCACCACCTCCAGTGCCCACTCCTTCACCTCCCTGAATGCACAGTCCTGCACTCCCTGTCACACTGCCTTCTGTCACCCCACTGATACCAACAAGAACCTGTGCAATGCGCTTCTCAGACAGAGCCCCAGCAGTCATAGTCCCATGAGCAGGATATGATGCAGACACTGGATGCAGATGAGCACATCATGCTGCCCTGTCGGGAGAACCTGAGCCCATCTATCAAATGATAAGCCCGATGACTCCAGCACCACCACCTTCTTCTCCAACTGGTACACCCTTCATGGAGCCAATCACACCGACTCCCCCACCATGACACTCCACTCATACCACATGCCTGCCTGCATGGTACAGAGACAGCATGTACAGTGAACGTGCCTACACCAACATCCTACAGGACTCATCAGATGATGACAACCTTGCATTTGCCATGCCCAGCACCAGTCCGTCTCTCTCTGCTCTGCTTGCAACAGCCACAGCATCTGGAGATCCAGTCACACTACGTGAAGCACACATGTCACCACATGCTGCCCACTGGGAAGAGGCATGTCACCATGAACTTGACATGCTCCACTGCATGGGGACATGGTCCCTAGTGGATCTTCCACCAGGTCAAACTGCCATCCCAAACAAATGGGTTTTTAAGCTAAAAAATGACGGCAGATTTCGTGCCCAGTTAGTTGCTAAAGGATTCAAACAGGTACCAGGCATCAACTATGATGAAGTATTTTCTCCTGTCACATGCTTCAAATCACTGAGGTTCCTATTTGCCCTCACTGCCACACACAATTGGCATGTCCACTCCATGGATGTCAAGAGTGCATTCCTCAATGGCAATCTTGATGAGGAAATCTACATGCACCAACCACAGGGCTTCAAGCTTCCTGACCTCACTGATAAAGTTTGTTGCCTGCACAAATCCATCTATGGCCTTAAACAGGCTGCCTGGGCTTGGAACACAAAGATGGATGCCTCCATCGGTTCATTGGACCTGTCTCACACATCTTCTGATGGTGGTATATATGTCAAGCAATGGACAGGATCTTTTCTGACCCTGGTACTGTATGTTGACAACATTACCATTTTTGGCAGTGACCTTGCTGAGGTCTTGGAACTCAAATGCACCCTGGCTGCCAAATTTGACATGTCAGACTTGGGTGAAACAGTATCCTACCTTGGCCTTGAAATCACGCAGAATCATCCCAGTTGCATGCTGCAGTCGTGCCAGTCATGTTACCTGATGGATGTCATCGTGCACTTCGGCCTGGTGGACTGCAATGCAATGCGCACTCCTCTGCCACCCTCCATTGCCCTCATCCCCTTTGATGGGACTGCCAATGCCTCAATGTGCACCACTTACCAGTGTATTGTGAGGAGCTTGATGTATGCTGCCATTGTGTCTCGCCCCAACATTGCCTTCACCATCAATTCATTGGCCCACTATGCTGCAAACCCTTCTCCCACCCACATCGTGGCCATGAAACACATAGTACGGTACTTATCTGGCACTATTCACCTAGCCCTCTCATACAACAGTACACATGACCCTGCAGTCACTGCACATTCTGACTTGGATTGGGCTTCAGCTCCTGATGACCATTGCTCCACTGGTGCCCACGTCTTCTTTTTATGCAGTGCTGCAATTGCATGGTCTTCACAGTGCCAACATGTCATCTCTCTATCTTCTACCACAGCTGAGTACGTTGCTCTATCCCAAATGGCAGAGCAAGCCATGTGGTATGACCATCTCTCCTCCAAACTTGGACTTCCCCTCTCCCTTCCTCTCACCATATTTCGGGACAATAAAGGGTCTATTGATCTGGCAAACAACCCCATTGTTGGGAAAGGTTCCAAGCACATTGAGCTCTGACACCACCACATCCATGAATGCATCACACATGGTCTCATCACCCTCACCCACATTCCCTCCACATCCATTGTCGCTGACTGCTTGACCAAGTTGCTGCCACATGTCACATTCAAACTACATTATGCAGCCCTTGGCCTCATCCACACTGATACACTGAATGAGGGGGCCTGTTGACATTACCATACATATACATACTATTCTTATTCATTCAGCTCCTCTTTATGACACAACCTTCTATCTCCTCAGGCAACTCATATCCCAACACCCCACTCTACACTCTGAGACGATGTGCATCCACACCTTCTTACAGTAACTGTTGTACTCTTTATTCACTCTCTGCTTCAACTTACCTACAACACATACATAAGGTAGACCACACACATACGACCTCCTCGGATGGTTTACTTCTACATCTGAGTGAGTGCCCCACTTCTCCTACCCACTATACTATCTCACATCCACCCTACAGCATACTTAAACCATGTTGCAACACCCTCTCTGCATCTGCAATCACCACTCTCTGCTGCAGTGATGGCACTGCCAGTAGCACTTACAGCCATGTGCTTCTCATACTTGTTAACACTCCTATATGTAATAGTTGCAACAGTCTCCCATATCCTGCGTGCACATAAAGTTCAACAGGAAATGCAGCAAAGGTTTACTATATGATCATTTTCCACCAGTTGAAGCTGTATGTTGTAGGTTGTTGGGTGAGGATGGTTGTATTTCAAGACATTTTGAATGACTGAATGTATTCATTTGAAACATCCTGAAATATGACTACTTTCTCTCCATAACTTGCAATGTTTTAATTTGCAATAACAAGGTTATATAAAAAGGTGTTCTTCTGCACAAGAAACACCAAAGTGTCCTAAGAACAAAGAGAAAAAAAATGAGCTATCATAAACAAGCTAGATAAACTGTCTGTGGCTTGGAACTGTATAGTAGTAGAGTGATCGAAAAGTAGGTATTTATCATATGTCTTCTGCATAGAAGAGATGAAAGTTTGCATGTGCATCAGCTTCTGCCAAATTGCCTAAAAAGGAAGTAGTAGTGTCAGTTTGCAATTTCAACATTTAAGTCTCCAGTTGTGTGTCTCTCAAACAACATTGCTCTATAGATGCAGGTGATTGTTACAACAGGCATTGAAATCATGTAGGTGATGTTGCAATTTAGGTTCATTCTAATCTACCCTCTGTACCACTATTCTTCTTGTACTGATGGTGCTCAAGGACTTTGACATAGGACATGTAGGCATGGTGGCCATCACCCTGGTTATAATCCAACAGAGCATAGATGCCAAGGAGGAATTCCTCCCATGCCTCTATGGACTGGGAAACTCTTCATTCAAGCCTTGGGTTGAGATGGTCATGCCAAAGATCTTAAGGAAGGGGCAGAAGAGCAAGGTGACAAAAAGAAAGGCATCTTAAGGATGAATGTGAGTTGCACCTCCAAAGCTTTTCATTGAGCAGTTGGAGTTAGAGGTGGTCAGAATTGGAAGATATGCTAGTGCACAACTGGCATCTGTTAGGCAGGAGGCCTAGTGGATTGTTAAGATGCTGTGATATACTCAGATTATGAGACACTAGGTGGATAACAGTAAATGGTAGTAACACCAAGACATTGTTATCTTTTCCCTTATCTGATTAGATTCTTATCACTCTTCTCTCCCTTGACACCCACAGCCCACACTTATTTAGTCAGCATGGTCTGTGTGTGACTTCAGTATGTATATCAGTAGCCAAAATAGTGTCTGTATAAAATCAAGTGGACATCTACTCCTCTCCTTTTAGGAGCTGTCTGACCTGTCTTTACACCCACTTCAATACCCTCCTTTACACTCCTGTCATGGATGTGTGTGCAGGCTAGGGCAGGCTATGAGGACTGTTGTGATTATGATAACATTCAGTGGCAAAGAGATTACAGATAGCATATCTGCAGTGTAGTGAGTGAGGGCAAGTGCAGTAGGGCAATGCTGAGCAAAGTGGAGACTGCTGCAGAGTCTGTGAGTCAGAAAAGATGGGGATTTGTGTGGAGTACTTACTCAGACAGAGTGTTAAGACATCTGAGTAGTTGTAGTATAGATGTCCATCTTATATGGTATGAGTTGGAGCAGAGTAGATAAGTGAAGTACAACAACTGCCTAAGTGAGGGGGACACACATCATCCTGGAGTAAGGGGTGGAGTGTGAATGGCCTCAGGCTTGTAAGAAGTTTGGGGCATAGAAGGATGTGATTGTAAGTGGACGTACATATGTACTATGTAAGTAATATGTGTGCAAGTGATGTAGGTAAAGGCAAATGAATATGTGTGTATATGCACTGCGCTTCAATAGTCCCCCACATTTGGTGTACCAATGGCCACAAGGCCAAGAGCAGTGCACTGCGTGACAAAAGCAGCACACAGCAGCGACTTGGTGAGAGTGTCAGTGACAATTGCCATGGAAGGTAGTCACTGGAGTGTGGTGAGCCATCGTGCAATGCACTCATGGACATGGTGGTGCTTGACATTGATGTGTTTGGTCCCTTTACCCACTATAGGATTGTGCACCAAGTTGACAGATCCCTTGTTGTCACCATAGAGGACAAGAGGTGATGTGAGTGGGAGTTGCAACTGTGTGAGAAGTCTGTGGTACCACTTGGCCTGGACAGATGCTTGCAATAGGGCAATGTATTTGGCTTGTGTGGAGGACAGGGCAACAACACATTGATGCTGCAACATCCAGGAAATTGTGCCACCATTGAGGAGGAATACAAACATGCTCATGAACTGACAATCGTCAAGTGATGATGCCCAATCAGAGTCAGAGAAAGCATAGATGTTATGTCTGGTGTTGCTGTATCACAACGAGTGGGTGGTCGTGCCGGCAAGGTAGCATAACATGTGCTTTGCGGCGGCAAGGTGGTCAGGACCAGGATCGGTGGAGTAGCGAGCGAGCATGTTGACTGCAAACATGATGTCAGGCCACATAATGATGGCCACATACATGAGGCTCCCCACTATTTGCTGGTAGACTGAGCAAGAAGCAGAGCTGGCGATGCCAGCAAAGGAAGTGAGGTGCAGCACAGGAGGTAGCAGGGTGGTGACTGGATTGCACCCTGCAAGGCCGAACCTTGTCAGTATGTTAGTGATGTAGCACAACTGACAAAGGGCGAGAGTGCCATGAGCTCTGTCACAATGGACTTCGAGTCCAAGGTACATGGTTGTTTCCCCAAGGTCCATCATATCAAAGCTGGCAGCAAGGGCAGCTTTGAGTTGGAGGACTTCATTGAGGTCACTCCCAAAGATGGTGATGTCGTCAATGTAAAGTACCAGGCACAAGAAGGACCCAGTGGTCCATGTAACATAGAGGCCAGCATCGGCGTGAATCTGGGCTAGCCCCAGAGTGCCAAGGCAATCATCCATTTTGGTGTTCCACAGCCTGGCAACTTGTTTGAGTCCATATATCAACTTGTGTAGTCAACAGACCTTGTCGGCCAAACCCTCTGTGCTGAAGCTGTCCAGCTGCTGCATATATAGCTCTTCCTCATTGTCACTGTTCAAGAAGGTGCTTTTGACATCCATCAAGTGGACATGCCAGTCATGGGCAGTGGCATGAGCGAATAGAAGACGCAGTGATTCAAACCACATGACTGGTGAGAACACCTCCTCATAGTCAATACCGTGAACCTGCTTGAATCCTTTGGCTATGAGTCATGCATGGTAGCAACCATCATTCTTAAGCTTGAAGACCCATTTGTTGGGTATTGCAGTGTGGCCGGGTGGTAGATTGATGAGGGTCCACATACCCATCATTCATAGCATGTCAAGTTCATGTTTGCATGTGGCTTCCCATTCTGTGGCATCTGGTGATGTGCATGCTTCTCACAGTGTGTGTGGATCCCCAGTTGCAGCAGAAGTGGTGAGCAGGGCTGACAGAGAAGGTCCTGTGCCTGGCATGGCAGCATCGTCATCACTGGAGTCATCTTGTAGCATGTCAGCATATGAGCGTGTCCAATAGGTGCTTTCTCCATATCAGGTGGGGCATTGGGTGATGCGACCAGAATGCCTAGGTGGCAGTGTGATGGCGATGGGTTCAGCTAGTGCAGGCATTCTGGTGGGTGATGATGGAGGTGGAGCAGGTGTGATGGGACTCATCATTGTGTATGTTGGTTGCACTTCTCCAGATAGTGCAGCATGGCACGCACATCCACAGCCTGTTTCAGTGTTGTATCCAGTGTGAGGGATAACAACTGCCGGAGTGTGGTCAGAAAAACATGTTGTGCGTGTGCGAGTGGGTATGGGTGGTGCAATGGATGGCGGCATTACTGGTAGCATCGGACCATACATACATGGAGGTGACACAGGCATTGCAGGAGTAGGGATGGGTGGCAGTGGCAGTAACAGCAAGGACTCCTCAGCAGTTGCAGTAGCAGCAGGAGCTGCAGGAACTGCGAGAGGTGCATGGGGTGCGATACAATCATTGCTGTCATTGTCTGGGTCTGGATCTGAGTCCAAGCTCAAATTTGAGTTGCTCATGTGTTGCATAGGCTGCAGGAGCAACACTGGTGGGGTTGGTTTGACAGGAGAGTCTTTTGGGCAAAGAGGAAAGGTCAGCTCATCAAAGACAGCATTGTGGGACACTACCACTCAATGCAATGCTCAGTTCCAGAACCACCAGGCCTTGGACTTGGTTTCATAGCCAACAAATACCATCAGGATTGCACAAGGGTCTAGCTTTGTGTGTTGTTCCAAGAGAATACCAACAAATGCTAGACATCCAAAAGTTTGAAAGTATGAAACATTGGGCTTACACCTCATGTCCCAAAGCTGTTGTGGGGTTGCCCAGTCATGACTGTGTTGTGGAGTCCTATTGTAGGTGTGTATCACGGTTTGGAGGGCGTATTCCCAGAAGCCCACTGAGATGTGTGTGTTGTGTAGAAGGGATAGACTGGAGTTAATGATGGTGTGGTTCCATCTTTCAGCTTGGCCGTTTTGGGCTGTATGAGACCAGAGTCTGCATATATCCCTAAAAGTGGGAGACTGGGCACACTCAACTAAAGATCACTCAATAGAAGAGGAAATCCAGCCATAACTAGCTGGAGTATATTCAACTATACTACAGCTATCTATATACTCTAAGAGATCACACATGGACCAGTGCAGTACTCTAGGGCAGATGCTACAGTACAATACCACAGTAAGTAATGGAACATGCCAAAGGCGCATGCTATGACCTCATAGTCTAGACCAAAGGAATGTAAGTAGAAATGATTAGATGTAGATCAGATAAGATGAAAGATAAAATGATCTAATCTGTGAGGCGCATGCTAGGACAGCGAGGTCACAACTGAAGAGGGAAGAGGATTGACAAGGGACAAGACAATACACCTTAGAAGTGTCATGCTGTAAAGTGGATATCTCAGATGTATAAAGCTAAGGAACTATCTACTACACGGAGGTCTTTATATACTACAGGGATCAGCACACAGACCATGTGCTGTCACTGTAGGGCAGGCATATGTAAATAAGATGTGCAGCATCTGTGAGAAGTATCAGTAAGTAATGCACAGCATTGCACTGCATCAGTAAGCGTCTGTGGGAAATGTAGTCATAATTGTATAGTAAGTGGCCCAATGACTAAATGTGAATGAGTCATAGATAATCGTGATAAGATCTACTGATGATCTGATAAGATATATCATGTAGATTTTGAGTGATAAGAGTAAAAGAAATCATAAAATGAAAAGAAAAATAAGTATGTTCTGACATAATCTAATCATAATCAAAGGAAAACATAAAAGAAAATGAAAATAATAAAGAGATAAATGCATCATAAAATGGTGCCTGACAGGCTGGTGAGTACAGCGCTGTAAGATGGTGTGTCATCCCATTGTCTTCGAGTATCCTTCATACTTCAGAGTTGACATATTCTCCCCCATGGTCACTTTGGAGGGTCTTGATTTTTCATTCCATCTGTGTTTGAGCCCATGCAATGAATGTGGTGAGGGCGCATGCCAGTCCATCTTTAGTTTTAAGTGGATACACGATTGCTGTCCCAGAAAAGTCATCAATAAACAAAGCAAAATATATTGAACCTTGCATTGATGGAGCATTCATGGGTTCAACAAGGTCACTATGGACTAAGTCCAGTAAGTGGGAGGCACATTTGCTGGAGTGGTGGAAGGGTTGACAAGCCAGTTTTCCAGCTGCACAACCTGCACAGGGCTTTGTACTGGGGGGTTTGTCATCATCTACATTGAAGCCCCGTATGTTTTCATTGTTGTGTAGCTTGTGTATAACCATTTGTGACACATGTGCAAAGCGGTTATGCCAGGTGTCAAAAGTTGGTTTTACGGTGGATAGAGATGCTAGACATGATGAAGATGTTATTTCTAGTTCAAGCCAATACGTGCCATTCTCCTTTGTTCCAATACCCAGAATGAAGTTTGATTGATCTGATATTGTGCAGGTCACACCATCATACATGACTCATAGTTGTTTATTTGTGAGTTGTGGGATTGACAGAAATCATCCTCTGGCATCCAGAGCATATAGAACACATTGTAAAGTTATTTCTTGTGTACATCCTTGGATGATGGTTGTGGCTTCAATGGTTCTGATGCCAACATAGGGGATAGTGGAATTATTTCTTAGTTTAATGCTTCCTGTAATTGGCATAACAGATCCTGTGACGAAATCTTGTGGGTGTGGACTGATGTGGTCTGTCGCCCCACTGTCCATCATCCAGGAGTGACATGCATCGAAGTAGAATAAAGTGTGGGAAGAGGTTCCCATAGCATTTAACCCTGCAGGTGCATCAGGAGGTGGTGTAGGTGGTACAGGAGTAGCGATGATAGCAGCAACTGTAGCAACTGACTTAGCATTGAGTGAACCTCTATCCCTCTTCTTCTCTGGGTGTAAGATCCAACAAAAATCATCGGAGTGTCCACCAGGTCCACATTTGGTACAGGTGTACCTGTTGAGCTTTGGTTTGCCACACGAGGTGAAGCCTGTAGGTGAGGGCATAAAAGCAGAGGTGTTGGCTGAGAGGATCAAAGCCAGTGTGCTGTGCACATGCTGTGCAACTGATAGAATTGAGCCTGATGTTCCGGTGAGGTGATCGGACTCATTGATTATACACACGCACACATCTTCTGGAGTAACATCATTGAGGGAACCATTAGAGGTGATATATGCAGAGACCACATTAGACCATGAAGGTGGGAGCACAGTGAGCATGATGATTGCAAAGTCATTATCAGAGATGGTGTGACCACTGTCTGTGAGTTGGATTCATGTGAGCTTGAGCACATCGATTTGCACAATAAAGGATGAGTGTTCATTAAACTTGAAGGTTTGGATCTCACGAAGTTTGGTGAAGGTTGTGACAGCACCTGGTATGCCGTATTCGACTTTCAGGAGTGACCAGTTGCGAGATGCGGTGTTTTGGTCAGAGATGAGGTGGAGGCATAGGGGGCTGATGTACAAGCCTATGAAGGCTGTGGCTAGATTGTCATTTTCATCCCATATGTTCCTTTCTTCATCATTTATGATGTCATCTTTGTCTTCATGGGTACAAGTCCATACTTCTCCACTTGGGAGCATCTCTGTTTCTGTGACCTTCTGATACTTAGGGGTTGGTTTTTCAGTGACTACCACTTTCCAGACCCCTGTGATGAGTAAGGCATTTTTGATGAGTGTAGACCAAGTTTTGTAGTTTGAGGCACCGTCTAGTGTTGGTATGGTGGTTTTTGGTAAGGATATGGCATTGGTGGTTTGTATAAGGGTGAAGAGGATGAAGATGAGGAGATAGGTGGTGTTGAGTGAGCCTGCCATGCACTGGGCAGGGCCCATAACCTGTGCATGCAGGCTAGGGCAGGCTATGAGGACTGTTGTGATTATGATAACATTCAGCAGCAAAGAGATTACAGATAGCATATCTGCAGCATAGTGAGTGAGGGCAAGTGCAGTAGGGCAATGCCGAGCAAAGTGGAGACTGCTGCAGAGTCTGTGAGTAAGAAAAGATGGGGATTTGTGTGGAGTACTTACTCAGACAGAATGTTAAGACATCTGAGTAGTTGTAGTATAGATGTCCATCTTATATAGTACAAGTAGACAGAGTTGGAGTGGAGTAGATAAGCGAAGTACAACAACTGCCTAAGTGAGGGGGATGCATGTCATCCCGGAGTAAGGGGTGGAGTGTGAATGGCCTCGTGCTTGTAAGAAGTTCGGGGCATAGAAGGATGTGATTGTAAGTGGACGTACATATGTACTATGTAAGTAATACATGTGCAAGTGATGTAGGTAAAGGCAAACGAAATATGTGTGTATACGCACTGTGCTTCAACAATGGAGTGGCCACTTCTTTTCTTCATCATTTCCTTCTCTGCCCCCATCTTGGGCATGACCATCACCCTCATTGTCTATCACCATCTCCCTCCACATATACAGGCTATGCTTCCAGTCTGATCACCTGACCATCGCCTTTGCCACCACACACCACACCACCTGTGTTCTAACAGACATGACCACAATGACGAAGGCCAAATCTAGACAAAATTTTCACCAGTAAGCTTACCTCAAGTTATCCGCAAGTCAAGGTAGAATCTAGTGGACCAGGGAACATACAGACAGAGTGCGTCCCTAGTCTGCTGGGGCAGTGCGAGTAGAAGCCAATGCTGAGGAAAAGTAGGAGGTGTGGAATGAAGGCTGCATGACATGGACAGAGAAAACTGTTACCCGAATATTTCTGCAATCGCCATTGAGGTCAACGACACTCGGATCTGCCGCAATCACTTTGACGAGATTTTTCGTACCTCCATGCCCGGAGTCACAGCCAACAGTAAAGACATCAAGTAGACTCGGAGGCTGGGTCGGGTCTGTGAGATGCCAGGCGCAAGAGTCGAGGTCTGATCGCATGAAGTGCAGGATGATGGAAGAAAACATATGCCAATACCGGAGACATCTGGATTAGCGGGAATAGTATAAATATAGTGGGTCCTCCTTCCAGAGTAACTTTAACAGAAGCTACATTAGTGTTCATGACAGCTCATTGTCGTGTCCCCTTTAATTCACTGCCGCTGCCGAGTTGCCAGTAGACACTATTACTTGCAAATGATTGCTATCGAAAGATTCGAGCGCGTATAACCTCTTCCATAATAACGCTTACGTTGCCATCCAAATGTTTTTTCTCCCAATTTCGTGCACAGGTAACGAATTGTCGCCTGTCCATGCGGTCACTTCACCGAATACATCACCATCTAACCATACGCAGAGTTTATCACCTACTCATGCGGGTATGTCCGGCGCGTCAGGTTCTGTTGTAGAGGATTGATTGATTGACTGCTTTTGAAAAGTTATGCAAAACCAGCTTACTTAAAACATGTACGGCAACATTGTATCAAAATGCATATTTTAGGCGACCAATTATGAACCCATGCACTGAGTGCAGCCTTCAATGCTATGACGATCTTTATCATCAAGAAATGCGTACGCGTGCTCCCTACATATTTTGTACTCACACACTGTATTTGTACTACATTTTTGTGTAGTTTTACTATCTACTAACCTAGCTTTTGTACGTACATTCTGATACTCCATCCTTGGTATGGTTCGGCCACGGTCTAGTCATGGTCGGGCATGGTTTGGTCGTGGTATGACCATGATTTGTGTGGTCCACGGTGCATCCACCGCCTGCTGCCCGCCGCCATCTCAACATCAGTATTGTTGCCGTGGCTCGGCTAGCCACCGGTCAACTACAGGCTGTGAGATGCAGGGACATGGCCTCGGCTCTTTAGTCGTCGGCTACAGCTATCCCTCGGTTACCCCACCACTCCTCTCCCTTCTTCTCTCTCGGTCGCGCTCTTGCGCTCTCACGCCCCCGCACCAACATCCTCAGTCGCGCCCTCGCCCTCGCCCTTGTACTCTCCATCTCTCCCTGCCGTGCCCGCCTCTCTCCTCTCAGGCGACATGGACACACGATGGTGCATGACAGCAGCAATGACAGCAGCGACGCACGACAGTGGCAGTTATGCATAAGGACGGCACGGGACGGTTATAGTAGTCGCCGCACATGATGGGGGCAGTGGCACATGGCAGCGGGCAACCGTCCATGCTCGCCCGCGCTGCACAAATGCTGCACAGGGACGCTCTGCCCACCCACCTTCATGCCGTCCCACATGGCACACCAACTGCACCAACACGACCAAGGGCACGTTCCGCCCACACGTGCTGCCGCTGGTCGCCGCAGAGATGGCTCCGAGTACGCATTCCGTCACGAACCGGCAGGGATCTTCCCTGCCCCGAAACCGAGAAAGCAGAAATGCCGCGGTCAACAGGTGAATATCGGTCTAGCGAGACCGATGCGAGACGCGACGGGAGAAGATGCCGCACGATATGAGTGGGCCTGCAACAAACTCTTGACGTCTCCTGAAGCCGTGGTTTTATGCCATGCTGTAAGGGGGTACCGCGAGCCATTCATTACAATACGACGACTTGCCTCGCAGCTACTACACTTGAAGTCTATCTAAAGGAAGCGAAGGTGTGACATCAAGAAAACCTCTTGCAAGAGACGCCCCAACTCTCAAGGACGATGGCTAGCCTTCCCAAATCTCGCCAAGAGATATATATGAAATTCCTGAGAATCAACAGACCGTCTCTTCCACACACGGCGCGACAAAATCAGCGACCGCCGTGGCCTACCCGCACCATCCACGATACTGTAGTCGTGATAACGAATGTCATACTGTGCCCCTCGTGTGACGGGCGAATGATATAGTGGGTGTGCTTGAATGTAGACTAAAAGATAGATGTGTTACTCATCAATAAGGAAGGTAGAGACAACCCGCTGGGGGTGACAGCTGGGTGTACAGCGCACCTTGAGGAACTTTGATAGAATGGGCAGCAATGTGGGAAGGGTCTGGTCTGCAAAGGTATGTTGATGGCAACAGCGGTGTAAGATTTGATTGCGCGCACATATCTATATCAGCACGACAAAGATCAACGACCCCGACAAAGTCAACGCCCACGCTCTGAATGTTTATGAGCTCGACCAGAACCTGACCATCTTCATTCACAAGCCCTCATTCAATAAATAATTCATCATTGCATCACACCAGGGCGAAACACAAAAAAACAAAACAAAACGAACCACCAGACATACACGCCAAATCCGATGGCGACAACTGCGACGACCACGGCGCGCGGGCGTGCAATAAGCATACATGGCTCTACAGGGGCGCAATTGCATCTGCGGGCGGGGGTAATAAATTGTAGTGATGACGAAAAGCTGGACCGAGAAAGGAGGGAAAGGACGGTGCGCGCGCTGCGGCAGAGACAGGGGGAGGAGCACGGGCCCGCGTCGACATCGACAATCCTGCAGGAGGACTGGGGACGCAGGCACATAAAACGTAAACGAAGGGACGAAGAAGACAAGGCAGGGAGGTGCATACATGCAATACATAGCGATTTCTGAATGCGCAAAGTCCGTGGCAAATGATTGGGGAAACACGATGCGGGAGATGGAAAGCACGCAGAGCAGAGGAGGGTGGGGTGGTGTGTCGATGGCAACAACAGTGTCCCATCAGGGCAAAAAGCGCAGTGAGACACAGAAAACAGATTGTGGGGTTTTGACGAGTAAACGAGACAACCAGAACAAAAATAAACGAGCATGTGGAGAGCAGGGGCAGAATACACACGATATGTCATGATACACGAAGTGCAAGGGTCGGCGGTGCGTGAGGGGAGTAAGTTACAAGTGGCAGTGCAGAGGGAGACAGAAGTAGGCTGCTGAGGTCAGGACTACGACCTGCCTTTGAGGGTCTGCATGAACGACTTGGTAAACCCGCCAAGCCGGCCATGCAACGAGTGCTGGCCGGGCGGCGATCCGCCCGAGCCAGTCATCCTCGAGCCCGCGCCAGCGCTATCTGGCGTTGCAAATCCCATCCGTGCGAGCTTGTTCGCGCGTGTGATACGGCGCGGTTGGTCGAGGCGTTGTACGGCTGTCGCGGGTGGCAGAAGGTCGTTGTACGTCTCCTGGGGAGGTGCAGTCAGCACACGACTCAGCAGCGCGACGTCCTTAGTCTCCGTGCAACGAGGCGAGCCGCGGATGTCCTCGGGGTCGGACGTGCGCGAGCGCGAGAGCGCAGGAGAATACGCAGTCGAGGAAGCAGTGAGGAGCGCGGACTGCACAGGTGTCGCGATCAACTCTGGGATTGGCGAATTCGCAAACTCGACGTTGATGCTGGGTGGGGCAGCAGAGCGCGAGCGGTGGTGATGCGCACCACGCCGCGGCGGTGGTGGTGGCAAGCGCTCACGGCTTCCTGGCTTAGCCGATAGCACTGAAGAGCACAGGTGAGCATGAGGCTTCCGTGTAGCGAAAGAGATCAGTGCACTTACTGTCATGACTCCGCCGCGTGCGCGCCTTGTGCCCCATAGGAGGCGGCGACTCTACGATCACTTTGCTTTCCAGGGCCGGCCCAGCATCCAATACACGCTTCGGCCCAAATACGCCCTCGCGGTCCAGGGTTGCACTAGCAGAGCGTGCCTTGACCGTATACGGACGGGGACTCAGTGGCTCTCCGCTCTCTGCGCTGGCGCGGCGCACCATCATATTCAAACTTCCAAGACTTGTGCCATACGGCTGATGCTGGTCTGCCATGCCGCCCGCCTTGAATTGACGCTCGAGCGCAAGACTCTCCCCATATGCCGCCAGCCGCGCACTGAGCGGCACGCTGCTTCCTAAGGGGGCGTCGGCGGACACACGATCAAGTTCGAGGATTGAGCGTTGAGCACGCTGCACGAGCTCCTCTACCTGTGCGTGCGACGAGATCGCGTTGAGGTCGATGCCAAGTGGGAGACCCGAGCGCCGCAGCCGCAGCCCAAAGTCCTTGGGATAAGTAGCCTCCAACTCATCTGTGAGCGCGCGCGGCGGAGAACTGGGCGAGGCCACTTCAGGTCCTGGCAGCAAACTGTGCGGAAGCGCGGGCGTCGGCACACCACCACTCGTGCTCGTGCCCACGCTATATGTCATGCTGCTCAAGGAATCCCCACGAATGCGGCCGTCACTGAGCGCCGGGAGCGGGGATGAGAGCGAGACTGCGCTGCAGCTCTCTGTCATGATGGTTTGGGTAAGCGAGGCGGACTCGTCATCAAGATCAGGAGGGGGGCAATTTATGCTGAATGGAAAATCAACGCCGAGGGATGTGCTTGCCGCCGACGATAGCGAACACTGTGAGTTGACTGACTGTTCGCGGGGCCGAGTATCCGGACCGTGAGCTGACCGCGAACCATCGGCGATGTGGCACGGGATGAGCTGGCCATACTCGTCATCATCATCGTCGTTGTCACCACAGACTCCGGCATCAGCTTCCTCATCCTCTTCAAAAATCTCTTCGCCGTCGCGATCGCGATGCTCCCGCTCGTCACGAGCAGGGCTTGGGCTGAACGTGCTTCGCCTCGGGCTTGTAGCAGCAGCGCGAGAGTAAGACGATGACGAGTTGTTGGACGATGACGAGTCGAAGCGCAGCGCTCGTTGAGGCGGCAAGCTCGGACCCGATCCTTGGCCAGATGAAGATCGCGTGTGCCCTCGCAAGATACTAGGACGCGTCGGGGGGCTGCTTGAGATGAGCGCGTCAGCGACCTGTTCTCCGCCCTCAGTCGGAGGGTCGCCCCTGATGATCACCGAGGGCTCGCTCTCCAGAGGCTTTCGATGCGGATGCCCACTAGGCGAAGTGTACATATCTGCGAGGACACCAGGGGATGGGGATGCAGAGGGCAGCGATGTCGGTGAAGACACGTTGTTGCCCGACTCGGAGGCGCCGCTATGCTGACCATACGAGGGCATGGCTTCCACGCTTGTCTTCTTGAAGAGATGCAACAGGGAGTACTTGGAACCGAGCTTCCGGGGAACTGGGCGCGACTCGGCACCCGTTCCCGCGGAGCTCGGGCGATGTAACTTTGAACTGCCATGTGCAGGCTTGCGTGAAGAGGAACCGACATCTTCGGGCGTAATAGGGAGAGATGGCCTCCGAGGAGGAAATGGCGAATCATAGGAAGAGTCGGGGGTGCCTGACGGAAATATGTCATCGCCTGACGAGGGCGTTGCCGCGAGGGAAGAAGGGTCAACAGGGGCAGGGGATGATGAAATCGCATGTGACGACGATTTGAACATATGCATGGCGTTCTCAATAGAGTGCTTGACATGCAATCGCTTACGCATAGAAGGGCATTCTGGGCTGTCGCAGGCGCAGAACGAGCCGTGGCGCTCGCGCGGACGAGTATCCGGTTCTGGCTCATCAGGTGGGATGCCCCCAAGAAGTGTTTCACGCTCGCGCAGGTCCCTATCTTTGTTAGCGACCCAGTCTCGAATCGCGTCCGCACAGCCGATCCAGCCATTCTGGCGGGCGACCATCTCAGGGGTAACACCATGCTTGTCTGGACGATCGGCGCGCGCTCCGTGGAGGAGGAGTGTCAAAGCGACCGACGAGTGACCATTGGCGGCGGCAAAGTGCAGCGGGGTTGAGCCTGACGTGCCGACGATGGGAGCGGACGCGGAGCGTCCTTTTTCGGCAGAGTACCGACGAGGAAGCCTACAAAGGAAAGCTGTTTAGATATAGTTGTTCGCTGACGAAGTAACTACTTTAGGATCTCAGTTGGTCTAAAAAGCGATGGGCTAGGAAAGGAAGACGTCCCCGTAAGGGGTCGAGCTGAGAAGGAGCATATACAACGCTGACATATCACGGCGCTATTGGTCGCGAGGAGGATGACCGCAGCAACAGAGAGAGAGAGAGATGACCGATGGAGACCATGAAGGAGTACAACTCACCTTGGGGCATTGACGTCGGCCCCGTTCTCAATCAACAACTTTACAACAAGCTCATTGCCACCTGAACATGCAGCATGCAGGGGAAGAACGCCGTCGAGGACAGAGTTGATAGGTTGGCCGTGGGTCAGCGCATACTTGACAAGACCAATGTTGCCTGTAACAGCGGCGGAGTGGAGGCCCAGATGGGGGACTGATAAGAGAGAAGGAGGTAAGATGGACTGGGAAAGAAAAGAAAGGAAGGAGGATGAACGCACAATCAGTGGTAACGTTGTACTTTGCCTCGGCCTTCTGCGACCTGGAAGTGCCTGGCATGACTTCGGCAGCACGAGCAGAAGGCGGTGGAGGAGGAGGAGGGGGAGGAGGAGGAGGAGGAGGAGGAGAAGGAGGAGGGGAGGGGGAATGGGAGAGGATAAAGGGAGAGGAGAGATGGAATGGCCCAATAAAGACCAAAAGCCAACGGTGGCGCGGCAAACAATTGGCAGAGGCAGCACATATCAGATCGTCCTCACATAAGCCTCCGACAGCGCCGTTTGCCGATGTGATTTATCTTTTGTCTCTATACATTAATCATGAACGCCTTGCGCCGCTGCCTGTGACAGCCATTGCAGCAGAATTCCTCACATCCTTGTGGCTATCCATTTAACGTCCATCTCACAGTCGAACGCAGTTCGTGACGTAGTCCCAGTCCCCAGTAGCTTAGGATCACGGACTAGCTTAGGGTTGTGGCTTCGCTGATGGTGGCGCTATTCAGCAAACCAGCTCGCTACGATATTTCTTAGAACACGCGGATATTAATACCCCATGTCGATTCCTCCCCACGCATTGTCAGAGCGAGGGAACCGTTCAGACAAGCTTTGAGTCATGTGCATGTCCCATCTGGCTGAACTTGCTGATCAACTTTCTTGAAAGCCTTCAGGCCTTATGGCCACCGACGCTATCAGATACACACTGTATATGGCAAGATAAATCGGAGCACAGTAACGCGGCTACCATCACCCCGCACGTTACGACGGCACAGACCAGGCACAGGTATTCCCCGCATCGCTCCGCGTGCTATCTGGTTGTCGGTTACGATATCGATGGCACAGTTTTCCCCGCCTCTCTCGAGCGCCACTCGTATCGCCGAGCGCTGTGGCTTCTCTCGAGGTCGCGCGGGTGGTCGAGCGTTGCGTTTTCCTTGACGCTCCAGCCTGCCACATCGACTGCCGCCCCTTCCGGCGAAACGCTGAAGAAGTTGTCATGGCGCGAGAGAAACGTCCACTCTTTCAGCGGCCGGTTGCCGTGTCTGTGCACCTGTTCAGCTCGAAGCTTGACTTTGATTGTCGGCATCGACGCTGAGACGCAACACACGATGTTGTTCTGCCACACATGCTCTGTCCCGGACTGACCGCGGCGTGGAGTGACATAGACAGAACGACGGCAACTTCGAATTTGGATCTTGATCGAAATTGCTAGCGAATGCGTCGCATCTCGATTCCCGTATTTAGACCCCAACCCTCCTTTTTCCCCACGAGCCCCTGAGTCGGGTCGCGAGTCTTTTCTGTCAAGAACTCAGGTCAGCCACGGAGACCATCGGAAACCCCATCCAGCATGTCACAGCTGGTCCCGCGCTCCGCAACAGTTTATTACTTTATTTTATTATTTTATTATTTTATTATCACTATTGTTTCTCCGGATAGTCCCTGCGCCCGATGCTCGCCCTCCGTCCACTAGTACAGTTGTTCAGACGCCCGGCCCGAGTGTCCGCGCACGGCACCTCACCATGTGCTGCATTCACCATCCCGGGCGCTTCCGAGCGTCTCGCTCAAGTTCTTCGCGTTTCCCGGGTACACACCCACGTTGCCTCGTGCACCTAGCGCACTGTGCAACATTGCGCACCGCATGCCCAGAGCAAAAACGTACCTTCTCAGAGAGACAGGCTTGGCGGTGCCCGGCCATTTACAGAACAGCCGTGGCACCCTTTCAAGCAACCGGTGGGGTCAGCCCAGCATCCGACGCCGGACCACGTCTTTCAAGACGCACTCAGCAGTGTCAGCTGCCTCTACTTCTGCCAGGGTACCCTCTGGGGACTGCGTAAGTCCCTTCATCTCTCCCCCCATTTCATAGTGCCAGCCATGGCTGACAGTGCACGTGGATGAGGGCCGGGCGGTGACAATTAGCGTAGGGCAGACGACTGCTTCCTACCCGTCTGCCCCTGCCCGTCCGTGTACAAGAGGCACGAAGTGAGTATTGTGTGCTTTTGTCAGGAACCGGAGGCACGTACCGATATTTTTTTCTGACATGTTGTCTGAGTGAGTACCTTTACTACCACCAGCTTATTCTCGTCTCACCCCACCTGCTAGCATCTCTTTCTATTGTGTCATGGCACTTACTGTGCCCATGACTTACTACATCGCTGCAGGTTAGCATATTACCTAGATGTTCTGACATGTTGTCTGACATCTCTTTCTATTGCATCATGGCACTTGCTGTGCCCATGACTTACTACATCGCTGCAGATCTACCATCTGCTCTCACCCCTCTTGGGGACATGCTGCTCATTGCTTTATCAATCATATTGCTGCTTATTGCCTGCCCAAGCCTGCATGTACACATTTGAGATAGTCCTATCTTTGTGTTTGCAGAGTTGGACGCAGCAACACAACATATTGTATGTGACTTGATCGAACAGCCAGGAAATTCACTTGGTCAGTAGGGATGCTGTGCCTGCAGCATTTCCCAATAGCTTACAGACAGTAAACATGTCACTGCAATGTTGGGCTAGTACACTTAGATGCAGCTTTGTGGCGGTCGTGTCCACCCTCGAATATGTCCACACTGCCGGGCGACTTTGTCGTTCCATTGGTGCGCCCTTCGCCACTAGCTGGACTTATGGGCTTTGTCGCTGTCTTTCCTTCACTGTGCAGACTGCCGCACACCTGTTCGAGGCACCATTCAAATTGTACCTTCTGTCACATTCTGTCATTGCTATATACTCATTCTTCTCTGGATCATGGTGCAGGACTACAAGATCACATATCCGGATGTAGTCCGAAACGCGAGTGCCCACACATCCACATTCTACCTGGAGGTTGGGTCTGCGGTTGCGGTCTGGGCTCCTTGTGAGTGGCTAGGTCGGGGCGTTAGATCGACGGCGTGAGGATAGCGCAGTGGTGCTGTGGAAAGGTCCTCTCTCCTCCAGCCCTGAAGCCCCTGATTCGAGCTCTTCGTTACCATCGATCTGACTCGTCCGGCCCGGCCATCGCGTCGAGCCTCAACTGTTCTCCGCAAAGCAGTGAGCGAATCCTCTTCGGGCCTTTGCATATCTACCACTACCTGTCTCTCCTCGCGCGACTGTGCTTTTGCACACGATCATTTGTTTCATCAAATTCACCGGTAACTCGAGAACCTCGCCATGCGCGACCGCAGTCGATGGTCGTCTCCCTGGATACGTACCCAGGCGAGCGGTGGAAAGGGCTAGTGTCATTTTTGTTGGTATGTCTTACATGGAGGCCATGTCCTCAATCTCAACGGGTGATCATGGAAAGAAAGGAAAAAAAAAACGTAAGTCATTAATTAGCTGCTGACTAGTGCTGCCTTCCTTAGCTTTGGGGCCGTGGGGACCCCCTATGCAATATTGACTTTGAAGGACATTCTTTAGGACTGTAGCCACTGACGAACACCACATCTTTGTATGTACTTCGAGGACCATACCACTGGTGCGTCCATTCATGCAGTCGTCTGTTGTCTGTGACGAGCAGCACCTGTTTTTCCAAGCTGCATCACCTTATCATGACGGCTGTACCAGAGTGAATGGAAGGAACACTACGTGCGAGGCACTCTGCGGCTTCGCGAGAAGTACTTCGAGGCGGCTCTCCCAGCTTTGGACCAGGTGATGCCCCATGACTCGTGTATCCGTGATGTTGTTTATATCTCCTATGCGTAGGCCATAGGCTGCGCTGGCGCCTATGCGCCGCATGCGCTCTTTGATATCCACGCAACCATATTCGAGAAGCCGGGAGACCTGCAACAGGTCATAGATGCCGCACCTAACGAGTGGGACGCATACGCCTGAGCGACCAAGCTCAGGCTGTACCACCGGTCGGCGCTAGAGATGACGGAGTAGGCACCCGAGCTCATTCCTGGGGAGCGCGCGCCTGTCGCGCGGCCACAGCATGCTACCGCAATGCGCAGAGCACGATGTCCCGCGACCTCGCCCGGGACATGATGCAGCATCATCCTCACACACCAGCGTCTGTGGCGCGTGCTGATTCTATCAGACTGGACCCGGCGCAGAAGGCGCGGCAGCAGTGTCTGCGCTCTTGGGACAGCGTCGTGGAGCTCGTCATCCGGAGCGCGCCGGGCATGAAAATACTCGGGTACAAGGATGGATTGGTCCAAACTGAAGATCTGCCGCTTGTAGAGAGGTGTCTCCGCGGAAGGTATTCGCGGCGCCTTGTGAGTACAGCAAGGCCGACGCGCTCCGTCCCATCGAGCACGTGGACATCTCATGATCCGACGCGGCCATGGAGTGCTGTCCACCTATGAGGTGGTTCGTACAGACCACCCAGGTGCTCGTAAAGGATGTATAATCCATGTGTTGTTGCATAGTGTGGGCGCCAGGCCTACGTCAGCAACTTGACAACAATGTCTTATTTGCTTTACTGTAATAAGGCACGTAGGACGGCAGGCCTTTTGTCAGGTTGCTGATGTGTGGTAGTCTGCACCGTCAACAATAGTGACAAAACCTGTATGCTTAGCTACTGGTGTAGGGCGCAGCAATGAAACAACAAAAGTTGTGCGGACATATTTGAGAAGTGGATATGACTGCCTTTGGTTCGAAGAGAAAAGCCACTTCGTGTATTTCCAGTGTCTGGCACATACTACCACTGAAGTAGTACGTCGGTAGGAAAGCTAGGTAACAATGGCGGCAGGGAGGGAACAGGGACATAGCCACAGACGATATTCAAATGTGAAGATGAAAGACAGTTGTTATCAAGGACGGCGTATCATGCATCATGAGACCTTTACTTATCCGGTAATTCGACTGCTCCCGTTCTTATTGTGGACAGAACGACTTGCGCATCCCAACAAATAGCGACGGCACTTGAATACTTGT
>QLPN01001018.1:0-14927 GCA_003314395.1 Albatrellus ellisii
GGGGGGGGGGGGACGGGGACCTGCGGAGGTTCGGGTGGAGAGGTCGCGCTGGTATTCAATGAGGTACTGCCAGCGGTTGGGACCTACGTGGGCGCGATAGACGTAATGGGGGTCGCAGCTCCACACAAGGTAGAAGCACTTGAGGGCGGCGATGAGTCGTGGAGCAAGTAGAGGACTCAAGGACCGGCTATGGCGACCGCCTGTGAATACAGCGAGGGCCACTCGTCGTTGGGGTCGGCGTCAAGAGGCCCGCTCGCGTCGGTCGGTGTCGCAGACTAGTTTCATCGCCTTTCGATCCATTGCCGATCGGGCTAACTGCGCCCATCGCGGGATCGACGCGGGGGTTATTATTGCAGCCAAGTCGGCGTACTGGACGTACTGGACACGTAAAGCCAGTGGTCAGCCCGATAAGAATATCGGGAATGCATCGCAAGGCGTGGCAGAGACCATCAATCAGTCTTTCATCAATCGAAAAAAACCTCGTTTTTTGCTGCCACGCGCAAGACCCCGGTGGTGGTGAGCATCAAAGACGAGAGCCACATGTTGTCATCTCTGCGAAGCCGCTTCTGCGCGTGAGTCTGAACTCAAAATCAGGGTCCTGGACAAGTTTGGGTGATGATCTAATTAATGGCCGGCAAAATTTGGTCCAATTCGGCTCGATAAACGTAGCCGCGTAGACCCACCAGATCGGGTGGACACGTCATCGTACTCAGTCGTCGCCCAGCGGACGGCATCAAACCACCCCGGCCATCCACATATGGAAGGTGTAGTGCTTGAAGTGGACACGCGAAGCCAAGCCGATGCCTCCACTCCCAATTGTAAATACCCCACCTAAATCCGACTACTCACTACTGGCTCCCCAAACACTGTACCAGGCCGATTCCCCCATTCAGCCGCGCGCATATAGCCTTTACAGTCGTATTTCGCCGGTTGACACCCCGTTGTTAACGTACGCCAGAACGGGCAACTTCTGTTGAAACCGACGCACCCCTTTTTAGGACTCACGGGCCCCCAATCCGTGCACGATGGCGATTGGAAATAAAGGTGTGTTCTGATCGGACGCCAGCGTGCGTAAACTCGTGTATTGTGTCTGTCCCGCAGAACAGGGGTAGCAGAGAAATAGAAGTAGAACGATGTCACGTCGCCATGCCACTCTCTGTCTACGATAGCGGGAGGGCCTCCACACGGCTCGGTCATGGTTTAGGTATCATTAAACGCGCCACAGTATTACCCATTCGAGTCAGTCCGCACGGGTGCTAGAAATACGGATCCTGTACAGGTAACCTCTGCCCGATTGTCCAAGAAAAAAAATAACAAACCAACATAGGGGAGCGGGTGACGGGACACGGCGTACGGCAGGTGGACAGCGAACACGGTACAAACACAGCATCGACAGCTCGTACACGTCCGGCGGAGATGCAGGACAAACAGGCGAGCAAAATACACAATCAATTGGGCGTCCCGGCGTCCCGCATAACCCACAAGCACCACACCCACACCCACACGCCGCTACCCGCCGATCAGAAGGACACCAGCCTACCCAGGGTTATGGTCGTGCTGAGCACGTCCTTTGCCACCAGCCCTGGGCCGGGCAGCTTCCCCTTCCACTCCGACGGGTGGTACGGATTATGCGGCGCATCCTCCTCGTACGAGTTGCGCTCTTCCTCCTGCTGCGCGTTGCGGAAGGGGAGAACCGGCGCTAGTGGCACCGGGCATGCCATTTTGCTCGGCGTCAGGTCGAACGGCAACAGGCTCTCCGGGACCCACTGTGATGGTGACGGCGGGCGCCGGCGCCGCTTCGGCCGCGATGCCGAGGAGTCCGCAGATTCGAATGACGTCGATGCCGAGGCTGAGAACGAGCGAGGCCCTCCGCCCGCCGCCTCTACCGTTGTCGTGCGCACGCGTGCTCGTGGGTTGAGCTCGCCGTCCGGAGAGCCCGTGCTCCCCCGTAAGGTTTGAGACACGGGCGAACTCATCGTTGAGAGGGTCGCTGTTGTGGCCCCGTGGCTAATGGGCGATACAGCAGGCACCGCAATAGGTGCGGCAGGGACAGAGGCAGGAGTGGAGGCAGGAGATGTGGCTGGCGCAGCGTTGACGGTGCGCAGGACACAGCGCCGGGTGTGCCGATTGAGATTCGATGCCACGCCGAAACGCCGACCACACGTCTCGCACGCGTACGCTGCAGATAAGGCGCGTCAGTCACGGCTGCGAGGAGCCCTTATCGGGGGAGGAGCGGGTCACGCGCCTTTTTCGCCTGTGTGCACGAGAAGGTGCTGGTGGGATTAGGGTGGATCGATTAGCTGGGGTTTGAGCGGTTGTGGGAGAGACGTACTTTACGCAGCGTGCTGGGACGGTCGAAGCTCTTATGGCACATCCAGCAGGCGTGCCGTTTCTCGCGGACACGCGCTGGCTGCGTGGGGGGTCGAGCCTCTACACCGAGGGCCGCGCTTCTGGGCGTCGTCCTGCTCGTTCGGGCAGGTGCACGGGTCGGTGGGGACACGGATGGGGCTGGCGCGGGGGCAGGGGCATGGGCTGGAGTGGTGTATTCGTGGTGGGCCGGGGGTTGGGCCTGGGGCGAGATGGACATAGAGGAATATGCGGATGGGAGACGCAGAGAGGGGAAGGGCTGCTGATGAGGGATGAGATGGTGACCGATATCTGGGATGCCCGGGGACGGAATATTGGGCATGGGGTATGCGAGGAGTGGCGTCCAAGAAGCAGGCAAATTTAGAGCAAAGGCAGAGGAGGCGCCATGGTGATGTTCGGCCGCGACGGGTGTAGAGAAGCTTGGGGAGGGGGCCGCGGGAGAGGAGGATGCGTGATCAAAGTAGTGCTGCTGGATCGAGGGCGGCGATCCGTTCAGGAAGCGTCCATCGTTGATGAAGTGTATGCCATAGGGATGGGTGGCAGCTGACGAGGTGGAGGGGTGGGCGTAGTAGGAAGCAGCCATGGAGGAGACCGGGGGCAAAGGAGGCACTGGAAAATAGGAAGACGAGAAGGCATCGAAGGGGATGGCTTAAATACGGAGTGCAGCATGGAGACAGATGAGTGTGTACGTTTGGGCAGAGAACAGACAGAATGATCATGATGGATCTCGAGCTCTAGGCGCGATTACGATATAATGGGCTCGCGGAGTTGTCACTTTGTTCTTCACCTGACCAGGCTTGTCTCGCTCTGAATCGGGCGCCCTCCTCGCAATTGGCACAAAATGTATCTCCCATCTCGCTACAAAAATCTCGTACCCTCCACTCTTCCCCTATACTTCACTCCTGCAACTCCCTCTCTCTCCACCACACCGTTCCCACAATTTGGCCCTTTTTCCTCGTGTCCCGTCGTCTGCTTTTCTCCGAAAAAGCTATATTCGCCTGTAAAAAAATTATTCTTACATAACCACCATCGACTTCTTATCCCCTGGCTGTGTCCGAGAGTACATGGGCTGGCAGGCAAAGCGAATGTGAAACGCGAAGCAGTGCATAAGAAAAATCGGTACCTGCCATCAGACCGTGTCAAACCCAAGGGGTCGTGAAGATCATCGTGCATGCCTTGTCCTTTCGTGACATCGCGCTCTTGCGCTCCCCGAACCACTTTATGCATTGTCTATGGTATGGATCTGGATCTAAGCCACCCGCATGCGACAGTGTGCGCGAATATGATTGGAGGAGAAATTATCAAGACCACATTCATGCTATGCGGAGAAGCAAGGGTTCACCGGCCCAGGCACGCAGTGTCAACAATCACGGCGTACAAATGCAATGCAATCAACAAGGGCCAGGCCTCAACCTGGTATCTCGTGTGGCTCGAGAACATGTTGTTCGGACGTCGAGAATGATCTTATCAGCGGGTGAGCACGATGGGCGCACGGTCGACAGCACGGCCGTTCCCGCGCACGTCTGCTGTAGCCAAGACTGTCCTCACCGCCGGTACATTATTCTCTATATGCACGTCCGCACCAGCGGGCATGTGGGCCTGCCAAATGCATGTATCTACATTTCAAAAGGCTCTTTGCAGACGAAGCAAAGCACACCCGGCTTGGAGACACAGCCCACGCTGGCATTCGCTAACACATGCTAACAACACAGAAGGGCTTGAACTCTGTCCAGTATGGCAGCGGGAAGCCCTTTTCCGACGATAGGGCCTGTTGATGGCGGTCAGGACCCCTGGTGGCGTCTTCCTTTCGTTTACGGTAAGATACCATCTGAGATGCTATCCCGGTGACAGCTCACTGAACACATTTGGAGGTTCTCCTGCCGGTCTCGTATCGGTGCATCGACCTGCCAATCACTGACCGGCGGCGGCGGCGGCGGCGGTCTTTGCAGGAGTCATAAATACTAGAACAAGGTCAGACACCTCGATGACACCTTACCGCAGTCCGACGTGCACGAGGTGACGCGTCGAGACAAGCAATATGCACGACTAAAGCGTGCGAAGGTATTGGAAGATGCCGGCAGCTTTGGCAGGCACCCCAATTATTGCGAACAGTAGGGATGCTGAAGCACTAGTGTACATTCTCGGCCGAGTAACCGACACTGTAGCGTGCAAGAACTGCGCCCACGCACGTTACCAACACGATAAGAAGACCGAACGTTAAGTTGTTAGCGGGCGCGATTTCGAGTACTCACTGGGTGGCGCACCGTATGAGCGAATACATTTCTAGACACTAGGGCGCCAGAGATGAGCCGGCGGGAAGCCGAGAGCCGTACAAATGAGAAACAGGGTTTTCCTGTCTGGCGCAGACGGCAGTGATAGTTCCTAGATTGGCTTCTGTGACCAGTCAAGGTAAGTTGAAGGACGAGCAACGAGCTCCTCGGCAACTATGCGACGATAGTTGGTGACCGGTAACATGCCTCTCATCCAATGCGCTTTGGACACCGGATTATTAGGGGTAAGCGCCATGGGTAAAGAGACAAGATCGAAGACTGCCAAAGGTGCTCAAAGGTACAGTTCGACATTCGCGGCTTCTCTACCGGCGGACGATGGTTATTAAGTACGGTATTTGAATATATTTGGCGGTCGTTGCCGCCGCACTTTCGTTGACAAATCAACGTCAACAACCGTTTTCGCCACTCACGCGTTGCGACCTTACGACTTTTAATTGCCGGGCGGTCTCTTCGACATCGTCCGACATGGCCATTACAGCAGCACAGAAAATGGCCATTGAGGAGGTCCTCAAGGTTATTACGAGCATAGCAAGCCCTCGGAAGAAGCGCCGGCTTGCAGACATGTTTCTCGAGCTCGTGGACAGAGAAGACTGGGCGGATTACTATGAGGTTGGCGCTGCTGCCTGTTGTCATAGTACACGTTTGACAACGATCCCTATTCGCCTTCCACAGGTTATCCCTGAACCCAGGTGCCTGAATGGCGTACAGGATAGCTTGCGGAATAACAAGTATAATGACCCCCTCCAGGCTTTCGAGGACTTGATGCTTGTGTTCCTCAACGCGCTCTACTACAATGAACCCAGCAGCCAGATATCGAAGGATGCAACTTTGCTAAAGGTTAGCGCAGATCTATATCCAAACAGCCACGTTTTACGCTTGTCGTATGCATCCCACAGGGCGTTTTGGAAACCGAATGGAAGCAGCGGAGCATCTTACCTGTACCACGGTCATCTCCTCCCCCTTCGTCAGCTCAGAAGCAGCGTGCAGAACCTGCTCCCAAGGAACCCGTCCTTGCTGCTTCTTCCACGCCAGCAGCAGTGCCTTCTCCCACTGTCGCAGCGACTCCCAAGCCTCCTACCGCTCCCCAATCAAAGTCACCCAATCGGCAGTCGTCCCCGGATATCGAAATCGACGTAGGCGGCTCACCAGAGCCTGAGAGCATGGGTGTTGGTGACGAAATGGCACGCGACGGAGAGAGCGATGCCATTGTTACTCAATTGGAGAAAGGCTTACCGCGGTGGGAGGGACCCGGGGAGCATGGATGGATGATGGAGGGTTCCGAGGAGAGGTGGATTGAAATTGTGACAGCGATCAAGAGCCACAAAGACGTGATGTAAGTTTTCGTACTCTATTCGACCCCTCCGTTGCATGTTGCGTTGCTCGCTGGTCTGACGAGCCTCTTTGCAGAGGCAATCGATTGGCTACCGCCTTGGAAGCTGTCCCTGAGGAGTCCACTATCCCCTACTTGTCGTTCACCGTAGGTTCATGTCTCGCGTTCAGAGTCTGGTTGCTAATGCTTTAATCGCTAGTTCCCCCTCTCTCTCAAGCTTGTTGAGGTGCGTCTTGTTATGTCATGATGTATGTGATTGAGCTCTGGACACACGTCATCATAAGGGTCGTGCGCGGGCTAAGAGCTATGCTTCCAACCAAGCATTTGACGAGGAGATGGCACAACTCTTCGAGAAAGCCCGCAGGTGTCACGAGCCCGGTGGCGAGGCCTACGGTCGGGTTCTTCTGCTCCAGGTGAGCAGAATGTCCACTTTCCCCCCCTCCTTCTGAAGCCCATCTCGACAATAGCGGTTATATCAAGCCATCATGTCTCCTAGCCCGCCGCCTGGTCCACCGTACACTTCTAGCACAAACTTTGCTTATCTCCGGGCCGGGCCGGGCACCGCACGCCCCATGCATTCGTCTGACTCGGAGAAGCAACCTGGTGTGACCACCTTCCGCGTGTCGACCAAGGATAGGACATTCGTAGATGAAGTCGTATACAAGGGGTGGAGCATCAAGCTAGCAGACTGGCTGCACCTTAGCAATCCGGATGATCCGAGTAGACCCATCGTCGCGCAAGTCTTCAAGTGCTTCATCTGGGATGAACCGTAAGTCGGCCCGGCTCGCGTCAATATCAAGATATTGAGCATCTATTTCCGCCTCAGTGCTAAAAAGGGCCAGCCAGGAGTGACTGTTTGTTGGTATTATAGACCCGAGCAGACTTTCCACCCAGCGCACCGGCAATTCTGGGAAGGCGAAGTGTTCAAAACTAGTGCGATGCCTATTTACGTCTGACTGTCTACAACATGTCTGATCCCACCCTATCCAGGCCATTTCGCAGATCATCCCGTGGAAGATGTGATCGAGAAGATTGCTTGCCAATTTACTGCGCGTCATATTCGTGGGAGGCCACGTCCGCCTTTCTGGTACCTCGGGTGGCCGCTTTACGTCTGCGACTCCCGATATAATGACCGGGAACGCATCTTCGTCAAGATCAAGAACTGGAACTCGTGCGTGCCAGAGGAAGTGCGTAAGTCGACAGAGTTCATGCCGATATATCCGTTTGAGCGGATGGTCTTCCCGCGGAGATTTGGGAGCCCGTTCCTGAAGGGCAAGGTCGTGAAAGGGCCTGGCGGTATAGGCGAGACGATAGAAAAAGCCGAAGGTGAGAGAATTGAAGGTGGGGGCACTGGGCGAAAACGGTCAAAGCGTGCAGGTGGGGGGACAGCGTCGGCAACGGATGTATCTGGTCCTAGTAAAGGCCTTTACGTTGGTGTGCCAGGAGCCATTGGTACTCCTAGCGTGCCTGCTCCCGGCGCGGTGGGAACACCCCACCCGTATTCTGTCCCATACGGAACTGCGCAGCAGATCCAGCAACCGCAGAGCACTCAATTACGTCCGCCAGAAGACAGATCCATCATGACGGCCGCTGGGGGCGCAGGAGGCCTCGGGGCTAATGTATCAATCGAGAAGCTGCCAGCAGAGACAGGTACTGACTTAATATTCGCCCGATTCTGTATGTCTTGTGTAGCGCGCTGACGGGTCTTGATATAGCTAAACACTTTGATCGCGACCCAGAGACGAACGAGGTGCTGTGGTTTGCAGCGGCGCCGATCAATATTGCACACACACCCGCCCCACGCTACAGCTTGAAGTATCTGCACTGGCAGGCGACGAAGCGGAAGGCAGACGCGGAGGCAGGCGCAGATGACGTCTGTGAGGATGCTATCGACGTCGACGGAGACGAGGCACCTGCCGTCAAGCGGCGGCGGACACAGGTGCAGCGCACGGTCACTGAGACGCTGCACATGCTGCTTGCAGGCTTCCCACACGCAGCAGAAGGCGGGGGTCGAGGGTGATGTATGTCTGGTGATTTAGGCAATTCGTTGGGTTGTTGGGGATAATGTGAGCTTGTACTACACGTCGTATATAGGTGTAATTCGGTGCTTCGGGGTGGTGTTGGGGGTGGAATACCCTTGTTGGGAGCTGCGGGCTTCTTTGACCTGGGCGACGATCACCGACAGCTGCGGCTTGACGTCTTTGATGGGCACGTTGTCCCGTGACGTGCCGAATGCCATTGTCTGACTCGGAGTGGCCCCCGACTATGACCGGCCTCAAGTTTTCTCTGCTGCCACCTGCACCCTACTCATTACTAAATATATCCGCGGCGAGCTTGTGAATTATCCCCGGATCATCAGACCGCAGGGCCTGTTGTTTCTAGCGAATCAACCATACAGAGGTGCAGCGCAGGACCTCCGAGCTTAAAAAGATCGTCAAGGAGCTATGATACCAGGAACACAGCCACACACCCAGGGGTATGGTCATCTCCGCGCACCGACGGGTTTCTTCCTATGCGAGCCACGGAAAATTCAGCGGGGCACTCGTGTTTGACGAGTTCACAGATCACAAAATTTACCGCACTGCATTCATACAAGGGTCAACAGCGCCGTGGCGGTGCCCGACCAAAGATGCTCGCGGCGTTTCGCCTGGCCTTGCTGGCGGGAGCAGTTTGGGCTCGGCAACGGCCTGTCGTGGTCACAACGGGCTCGGTGCTATGCAGGCTCTGGTGCATGATCCGACTGTACCTGTCCGGTAACGCCTGAAGCCTGCGTGCCGGATGACATATGATAGGCCGAGAGTCGGAGTGCGACGTCCCAACTGTGCTTGCTTCCGTCCGATTTTTTGTGTGGTGGAGATTCAGACGGCCGGGTGCTGGTTCGTAGTACAGCTGCGTCCTGCGATAGTGGGTGCGAGCCTCGTGTACACGGGTTCAATTCACTAAATAGCCGTTGCGCAGGCACCGATTATTTTTGCAATCGTGGCTCTCCAGCCCCCAATATAGACTGTTATATAGTAGCCCTGGAAACTGCGCTGCGGGAAGAACCGTCCTGTGGGGAGAAACGGCGGTCTTAGTGCCATCACCCTAAATTGTATTGAAGTATTATTTCTCCTGCGCTTGGCAGCTGCCATGATCACGAATTTTTTTGAAACAAGGGTCAGCTCCCCCACAGCCTATGCTGCAACCCATCGCCAGTCTTGCGACCCGTAGTATATACGACTAATTTGTGTTTTCATCATTTTCAATTATCGAGGGCCTCAATTTAAACCGGCAAGTGGCGAACGCAATGACTCCAATTCAATCGGACAGGATTGGACATTGTCAACACATGAAACTTTGCGCTGCTCTGGGCTATCTCGTCTCCGCCCCCGTCCTAGTCCCAGAAAAGTTGCGTGGCTCCCAGGCCCTGAACATCTCACCATCTAACCTCGGTGGCGTGTCGGCGACTTATCGACGTCCGTCCACGATCTGTGTAACTATGTCGGGCCTCATCGACACCTTCCTGTGACCCTGCATTTGGCCATCTTTAATGGCACGAGGCGACGAATTTTGAACGTCTGAGCAGAGGGCGGCATGGCCTGGCACGTAGGTCCGCCGCTGAAGCTGCTGTCCTTGCTCGGCAGGGCCCGGACTGTATTTGAAACAGTAGCGCCACGTCAAGTTTCGGAAGGAAATTAAGCTACCTGAGCTTGGCTTGGGACTGCCAAGGAATATCCGGTGCTGAGTTGATAGGCACTTGAGCATGGTTAGTACACCCCTGTGACCCGTCGATGTTCGTTGAGGTATGGACTAGCAGCCCGCGCTAATCGACTTAATCTTGTTTTTGGTGAGTGTAGACTGGTGGGTTGAAAGGCGCCGTGATGATGGACTTGGCGAATTTAGAATAGGAAAGTTATCATAGCACAGTGATTTCCGATGCCAGTAGCGCTGGTTACGCGAGGCCGCGTGTTTGGCAGAGCAGGTCTGGGTGAGCGTTATCATGTCAGTGGACGGGAACGACAGGCACTCTCAGTCGCCTTATATGGCGACCTGTCCCCGGGTTGTGCCTGATCGCCTCGCGGTCGGGACAACCGTCTATGCTGCTGTCGTCAGTCATATATACCCTCTTCTCCCCCACTGCTCTCTCTCTACGTCCAATCCCTTCCTCCCCAGCCCCCGCTCCATCCACATCGCGTTTCCTCCCCTCCCCATCCGTGTCTTTCCACCGACTCTTGCATGTCCTGATTCAATACACACGCCTCAGATCAGTCGGAGAATGACTACTCAAGCGCCTGAGACGGAAGAACCAGATGTGCATCCTGAAATCAGCGAGGGTAGATATCCATTTCAGACAAAGTGGATCGTGACGGAGGATCCGAGCGTTATTGAAGGTGAATTTTGTCTCCGCGCGCGCCACCGACTGACATTCACAAGTCGTCCCACCCCCCGTGACACCTCAAATAGCTGTGAGTATTTGTGTTATCTGACATCCCATGTCCGCCCTTATTCCGGTCTCCTCGTGCTGCAGGATGAGAGAGAAAAGCAGACGGTCTACGGTGACGACCCTACCGTCGATTTTGCCTCCGAGATCAACCAAGGTGCGTGCTTTCATGCCTCCACGACCCACGAGGGTCCCCTCCAAGCTCCTCGCCACGCTCCAGAATGGGAAGACGAGTCCCCATACCCTGAAGTTCGGGCTGCTGTATCAAACACAGATGACATGTACATGCCGGTTGACACGATACGAGCATGGACCATTGGGGTTCTCTGGTCCATACTCATCCCTGGGCTCAACCAGTTTCTCAGTTTTCGCTATCCGAGCATCACCATTGGTTCGGTCGGTCACCGTTCCGGATGGTTCTCTTGTCGCGGCTGACACTCATTATAGCTCGTAGCCCAACTGTTGTCGTACCCCCTTGGTCGTGCATGGGCACGCTTCATGCCTGTAGTCTCGATTTTCGGTGTCCCACTAAATCCTGGTCCGTTCACGGTCAAGGAGCACGTCGTAATCACTGTGATGGCAACTGTGGGTTCGACGAGCGCTTACGCGGTGAGTACCTTCCGTTTGTCTCTACTTCTTTCTCACGTTGGCATATCGGCCCTCCGCATCACAAGACGGACATTTTAGCTGTACAGAGAATATACTACAATCAAAACTGGTCATTCGGATACCAGTGGCTGCTGGTGACTTCTACCCAGCTCATCGGATTCTCAATGGGCGGCGTTATCAAGCGATTTCTGGTGTCCCCTCCTTCGATGAGTGCGTGTCCCGGAAGACCAATCTTTGCTAGACATCGTTGACGGCTTTTGCTGCTGTTCCAGTTTGGCCGGCCAATCTCGTCGCATGCGCCCTGTTCAACACACTTCATTCTCGACAGTACACAGGCTTTGGAAAGCATTATGGCATGAGTCGAGAACGTTTTTTTTTCTATGGATTTCTCGCAGCAGTGATATGGTGTAAGATACTTTTTTTTCATTCTTTCGGAGTGTTTCATTCAGACGTAGCGCTTAATAGATGTGTTCCCGGGATACTTGTTTACCGCGCTATCTACCTTCACATGGGTTCGCCATCTTCTATTCGTCAGATCCGTCTTGCTTCTTACTTGATGTGCAGGTCACATGGATACGGCCAAACAACAGTGCGTCACCCGTTGCTTATCTTAACAGCCATATTCATCTTTGTGCCGATACCCGGTGGATTCTTTTTGGAAGTCGTCAGTGCACTCGTGTTATCTCTGTTCCCGTGGGCCATGCTCATTCAGGATTGTTCGCGTATTGTAAGGCATTGAATCAACTGTTCGGTTACAACTCTGGCTTAGGTACGTGCCTAGTGTCCCTTTGGTTGTTCCGGGGCTAGTTCAAGCATCATGCATTGGTAGGGATGTCCATCCTGACTTTTGATTGGAATAACATTGCCTTTATCGGGAGCCCGTGCGTATCTTTCTCATTCCTCGTTAATTCCCGCAGACGCTGACATGATTGTGGGCTTGCCTTAGGTTAGCGACACCCTGTAGGCTGGGTTCATAGATTCGTACGATAGTTATATGCTCACAAGTGTCATTGAAGGGTGGGCAGAAGCGAATGTCACTATTGGCTTCGTAATTTTCTTTTGTGAGTATTTATATTTATATTTCTAAAGGCCTCTCGCTCAGTGTAGGTAATGTTCTGTAGGGATTCTGACCCCTATATTCTACGTACGTGCTGTACCTCATATCCGCCTCTCCTCGTCGACTGAGCACACGGCCTTCAGTATACCAACACATGGCACTTCAAATATCTGCCGTGAGTGCTCATTCAGGGCGTGTAGAGCGCACGGATATTAAAGACTGTCATTCTGTGTAGGATGTCTTCGCGGTTGTCATTCGATAACACAGGCTCATTCTACAATCTCAGTCGGATTCTGACACCAGAGGCAACACTCGATCTAGAAAGTTACAAAGACTACAGCCCGCTGTTCCTATCGTGAGTGATTGACGCTTGTCCTGTCAATAAAATCGTTGATTCAGTTACCTAGGGTCACATTTATCATATCTTACGGCATGAGCTTTGCCAGCATCACGGCGACTTTGGTTCATTCCATCCTGTATTTCCATAAGCAGATATGGACGCAGGCACGAAAGTCACTTCATGAGCAACCTGATGTCCATGCGCGGTTGATGTCGAGATATCCTGCTGGTGTGTTATGCCCACGGCATAGGGCGTAGCAGGAATGGCTAACGTCTTGTCTAGTTCCGGAATGGTGGTATATGTGCATCTTCTGTACCTAATATTTCTATTTTCATCATTGCATTCCCTCTCACCGTTTGCTATGGACAGTGGTCGTATTCGCCCTGAGTGCAATCACAATTGAAGTATGGCCAACGCAGATGCCTATCTGGGGCCTTATACTTTCTCTTCTGATTGCCGCGTTCTATATCCTCCCAATGGGGATAATACAAGCAATCACTAATCAGCAAATCGGGTTGAACGTTATCACTGAGCTTGTGGCAGGCTACGCCATTCCGGGGAAGCCCCTTGCTATAATGATGTTCAAGACTTATGGGTATATTGTGAGTGTTTTGTTCTAACGGCTTAGCTGCACTTATATCAATTCGTACAAAATGTGATGCGCAGATGATGATGCAGGCATTACAGTTCACGTCTGATATGAAGCTCGGACACTACATGAAGATTCCGCCCCGAACCATGTTTTGGTGTCAGGTGAGAGGACTTGGCTGGTTCCTACGGTGCGATTGTCAACTCTACCGCTGCTCGAGATCGTGGCCAGCGTCATTGCTGGTACAGTACAGATCCTTGTACAATTATGGTGCGCCTTTATTGTCAATTTTCGCTGGAACTTGTTCTCATCAATGCACGAAGGATGTTTTCGCATGTGGATAATATCTGCCAGCCAGATCAGAAGGACCGGTACGTATGAGATGTAATCTCGCAGTCGCTTGGCTTACGACCCTGCCGGCAGCTTCGTTTGTGGTAATACGGAGACTTTCTTCGTCGCCAGCGTATTTTGGGGTATGTGAGACTAATCGCCGGCGACGACCAATCTGACATGAGCACCAGGCGTGATCGGACCGCAACGACAGTTCTCTTCCGGTCAACTCTACCAGTGAGCCTCATTGACTCGCTGTCACACGCAGGAACGCTGATGATCGGTGCCTGGGCCGCATTTGCAGCGGTACGAAAGTCGACTGTTCAAACAGTTATGTTACTGATGATCAATGTTTTTATAGGCCTTACTTACTTCTTCCTGATGGGCGCAATCGCGCCGGTGATTGGGTGGATCATCAACAAACGCTATCCTGGTAGCTTTTTTCGATACATCAAGTGCGTGTCAAACTGCGACGCGTTTCGTCTGGCTTGCTAACATGTTCCAGTTTTCCCGTCATCCTGTCTGGGACAGCGTGGATACCGCCTGCGACAGCTGTGAACTATATTCCGTGGGCCATTGTGGGATTCATCTTCAACCACGTGATCCGGAAACGTCATTTTGGCTGGTGGGCAAAGTACAATTGTGGGTACCCTATCATAGAGCGACATTTTTTTGAAGGAAGACTGATGGGATCCGACGATGTCGCAGATGTGCTTTCTGCCGCATTGGATTGTGGCACTGCCATTGGGACATTGCTAGTCTTCTTCTGGTACGTTTGGTCTCAAGCGGAACCTTCAGTCTCGGAAGCATGACACTGATGCTCAACGGTCTCTAGTCTCCAATGGCCGAGACATGGGTCCATCGGAATAAATACTATTCAGAGTTGGTGGGGAAACACTGTATATACACAGACGGCAGATAGCCTATCTCTGCCGCTAAGGAGGGTTGCTGATGGGGATTATTTCGGGTGCGTGGCGTGATCCCTTCGATGACTGCCGCTGACGCTACTCTGGCCCCACCCGCAGACCTAGAAAATGGTAGCTTTGTAACAATAAGGGGTTTGCGGGATCCACATGTATGCTTGGCTGTATGAGTAACTACTAACATATTCATCTTAGTCTATACTACTTGTGTGCAGGGTCGGGTGGCTGACGCCTTTGTACCGGAACGTCGGAGGCTACATGTCCTAGAGTTGATGTCATTTACAAACTGACGGGCTTCGACTTGGACTTTTGCGACATACATAGAGATTTCTTCCGGACCTTGTATGTCTGCTATCTCTGGCTCTGGAGGTGGTGCTTACCTCTGGAATGGGGTGGATGAGGCCGATGGAAAGTGGATCAGTCCGAATTCCGAGCCAAGAGGAGTGCAGACACTATGTAAGGGATCCCGTAGATTGTCGTAGCACTCAATATGTGCTTGTTCGGATATGTCAGGCTGATGTTATCTCCGAACCCCACATGCTGCACAATGTGTGTGACATGTGAGTGACGCGAGGATCCACCGGGGTCCCTCCGTGGCGTCGACAACGTTCGTTTACAACTCCAAGGTAGATACAACGTAGTATAAATTGTGAAGCACAGCCTGAAAGTTT
>QLPN01001020.1:0-13172 GCA_003314395.1 Albatrellus ellisii
GCAGAGCCTCAGTCAGCACTGATGCACTCCCTCTATTATTAGGTATGACATCATTACTTTACTCTCTTGTTCTCCGGCCCTATACTGTACTGCATGGTCTGTGCACTTGTCAGGGTACTATATATACAGAAGTTCACTTAGCATTTTATCCCCAGTTCTGATCATCTGGGATATCCACTAGGTGCAGTAGCTTTTAGTCTCTTTCTTGTCTTACCTTACTAATTATATATCTGGGATATCCACTAGCCTTTGAAGTGTGATCTTCCCTTTTGTTTGATTTAGCTTCCTTCAGTTGTTTGGCTTCAATGTCTAGCGTTGGCCTCACACCTGACAGCACTGATGAAGATGCAGAGGGTACCTGGCAAGAATGTTGTGATGCACAGAGCACTATCAAGAATTACCTGGTTGATATGCCCAGTGAGCCATTCCTACTCTGTGACAAGCCTTCACTCACTCAGTACAGCAACAGTTGTGTTTATACATGGTCCACAGGGCAGTGGGTGTTGAAGGAGGTTGCTTGGAAAGAGCACTGCTGACTGTGGAAAGAAGAGAAATAATATTCTACAGGTGGAGATGGTTAGAAAACATATAAGGTGAATGGTGTAGAGAGTAAGTACTGGCCTCAGTCTCTTCATAGAAGACTGAGGGAAAAGAAAACTGTGTGAGAGAATTTTTCTGTAAGTAATGGGTCCATCCATATTGTCCCTGAGTCTCACAAGAGGTCCATGTGGTGCAGCTGCACAGTCACATATTCATGCATTCATGCATTCGCAGTCATGTGCAGTTGCACATCACTGCAAACTCCAACAGCAGGAAGTCCAGAATGCTCAGGAATATCCTCAAGGATACCAGGTGGTGGTTTGTCCTGCATGACTTGTCCAACCTCTGGCTTATGTTGGCAATCAGCTTGACCTTTGTCATTGACTGCTTGGAACTCCTGCATGCAATTTCCAATGTGCACCCTGTGATTTCCCTCACATGTCAGACTGGGTATTGGCCTATTTTTTCTTTCCTCAATCCCACAAACCACCTCATTGACCTTACAAGTGTTGGACTCATTGGTAAAAATGGTGTGCATCTACAATTCTACCTGACCCAGCATCATCTGAAGCATATATTTTGTAGCTGGATTTTTCACCACTCTCTCTGAGCAGCTCACCCAAATCCCTGAGGTGGTATGTACAGGCCTCCATTCCATCACCATTTCAACCTACAAAGTGATATGCAAGCAGTTGCAGTGTGCTGAGTGTGCAGCTTTATGCAAAGCATGATATGTGAACACATCTGCATTGGCACATGGCATGATGCATACTTGGATAGCATTGCTAGTGGTGGTGTCATTGTGGAGCTCAGTGTTGGTGATGAGCCATTCTTGGAGTTGGATATGGAGGTGCAGCCCACTGATGCTAACAACAAGCATGCCAGCCACAACCCTGAGAAAGTTGCTAAAGGTGATACAAGTGGGGATGCTGAGTTTGTGGATGCCCTCCCAATTGTAGTACTCCAGAATCTTGCTGCACTTGCAGGGCATTGTTATGAGGCACTTGCTTTGGCACCTCGTAACACGTTTCCTTATTTTCTTTTCCTTTTTTTTATCTTACTTACTATAGTAAAGCGTAGTATTATTACTACAAGTGTGAGCTTAGCTCCACTTTACTTAGTAAGGACTCAAGTTTCTTTTCTCTATTATAGTACTTAAGTATTTACATACTTAAGTGTGAGCATAGCTCCAGGTACTATATTAGACTTATCTTTTTCTCTCTATCTTTCTTTTATTTATTATAACATTTACTTGCTAAGGACTATTACTATACAATTAGCAAGGACTCCCTTTTCTTGCTCTTATTTACTCTTATTTGTTTCATGTTCGTTTTGCGCTTGTGGCTGAGCCACTTATATCACATGGATGCATACTTACTGCGCTTTACTGCACATTATTGTTTACTTACTGCGCATTACTGCGTAACTGTACTATAGTTAGATCGCTAAGTTTTGTATAAATAGTTGACAAACTGGCGGTCTTAAACCCCAGTCTTGTCAACTTTGCAATCTAGGGATTCTCCTTACACTGCGCTTGAATTAAGCTCGCTACAACCTTGCTTCCCTCTCAGAACTAAGTCTAAGAACTCTAAAACTCACTAAGACATCTTACGCTAAGTCAAACTGGATCCTCGTATCGTTATTGGTGGAATCATCCTCATAACTATATCATTAATCCCATTCTTCATTGTCATTCGGAACCTCTATTACGTTCATCAAACCAATATCCAAACCTTGGTTACCAGGAGTAACATTTTAGACCTTCCCTAAGACCGTCCAATAGGCCACTCTTAGCAGGCATGAGCAGGTGGTGGACATCCTAGTGTGTTGGGCAGTGGCACTCATGGAGGGTCAGGTGTGTTTAAAATCTACTTATATACACCCTGATGTGATATTCAATCACTGGGAGGGCAGGTGGCCCATGTCACCATGGTGTGTGATAATTGCAAGCACTCAAAATGGCTCATAAAGGGTAATTTTTCACATTTCATCCAGTTTTCCACTGTTGTCTCAAACTATGTGATGTGTTCATTTATAGCTCTTCCATCTAAACCATTGACCACAGTTGCATTATTGGATGCTGACAATGTGAGCACATTGTAGTTTGTATGTGTTGGAGTTTACAGTGACATGCAACAATGAACATGTGTGACTGCACAGCTATGCCACACAGACCTCTTGTGGGACTCAGGGACAATATGGACAGACCCTTTAGTTATAGAAAATTTCTCTCACATGTTTTCTTTTCCCTCAGTTTTCTATGAAGGGACTGAGGTCAGTACTTACTCTCTACGCTGTTCACCTTTGATGACTTCTCACTATTTCTTCCTGTAGAATACAATTCTCTTCTTTCTACAGTCAGCTGTGCTCTTTCCAAGCAACCTCCTTCAATAATCAGCCATATACTCCCCAAATATGGATGTCAAAGTGAAGGTAACACACCACCAATGAGCTGCTTGAACACACAGGCTTCCCCAGATGAATCACAGATGGGTGGCCTGTGATTGAAACAAGGAGACACTTCAGCACACTTGCCAGTGGAGACTGATTTGCAGGACTGACCATTATGCATAACAATTGCGACCAATTCAGCTTGCTCCATGCCCTAGAGTGCTGCCTTTTTGCCTTTGAATGGGAAATTTAATAGCACATCATGGTATGGCACCTATTCCAACACATTTGAGTGAGCAATTTAAACTTTGTATGATGACATAAAGAGGTAAAACTGAATGTTGTCATGAATTGCCAATGCTCCAGTTGATGATGTCCTTGATGGCTTCCTTGACACTCTGTCCATTGTGCACTTTGTGTATCAACTAGTTTCACCAAATTGCAAGGCATGAAATGGAAGAGCATCAGTTGCATGCATTCACAGAATGAGTGTTAAAACAACATGTGCCTATGGGCTCATAAGATGAGCATCATGCATACATAACACCAGAAAATGACCATCAGTGACATCAGGCAAACACAGCAACATTAATGCACCACACACAACAATCATCTGCAGTTGCATCAATTGTGCATTTGCTTTGGCATCAGGATACAGCACTGAGTTTGGCCAATGGGGAGCAGTGCTAAGAGTGGCCTATTGGACAGTCTTAGGGAAGGTCTATATTGATACTCCTGGTAACTGAGGTTTGATGCACATAATAGAAGTTCCTGATGACGATGAAGATTGGGATCAATGAGATTGAAATGAGGATGATTCCACCAATGACGATTTGAGGATCCAGAGTGATGAGATGTAGGATATCTTAGTGACACCTTTGTAGTGTGACTTAGAGATCTTAGACTTAGTTCTTTGAGAGAAAGCGAGCTTATAGCGAGCGTAGATCAAGTGCAGTATAGGAGAATCCCTAGATTGCAAAGTTGACAAGACTGGGGTTTAAGACTGCCAGTTTGTCAACTATTTATACAGAACTAGCGATCTAACTATAGCAAGGTTGCGCAGTAATGTGCAGTAAGTAAATGATAGTGTGCAGTAATGCACAGTAAGTACACGTCCATGTGATATAAGTGGCTCAGCCACAAACGCGAAACGAACATGAGGTAAACAAAGGTAAATAAGAGCAAGAAATGAGAGTCCTTGCTAATTGTATAGTAATAGTCCTTAGCAAGTAAATGTTGTAATAAAATAAAGAAAGATAAAGAGAAAAAGATAAGTCTAATATAGTACTTGGAGCTAAGCTCACACTTAAGTATGTAAATACTTAAGTACTATAAAAGAGAAAGGAAAGATAAGTCCTTACTAAGTAAAGTGGAGCTAAGCTCACACTTGTAGTAATAGTACTACACTTTACTAGTAAGTAAGATAAGAAAAGAAAAAGAAAAAGAAAAAGAAACTGTTACGAGGTGCCAAAGCAAGTGCCTCGTAACAAGCAGGATTGATAGGTGTTGGAGATTTTTGCCTGTTTTCATTCACCCCAACCTCCTATATGCTAATACATGTCTCTATTACATTCTTCCACCTACATCTTATCTTATCTCACCCACCCACACACATCTCCATAACCACATTCTCATACCACACTTCCACACTCCACTTGAAGCTTACCCCATGTACACTACATAAACTTCATCCCCACTATCTACAGTCTCCTTAGATGTTCTTCATAATGTCTAACCACTTTGTACCACTCTGTGGCACTTACTGCCACACCACCTACCATGTCACCACTGCAGCAATGCACACTGCTTTGTTTATGATCTACAGTGTCTGCTGCTAAGAGCGGCCTATTGGACGGTCTTAGGGAAGGTCTAAAATGTTACTCCTGGTAACCAAGGTTTGGATATTGACTTGATGAACGTAATAGAGGTTCCGGATGATGATAAAGAGTGGGATTAATGATATAGTTATGAGGATGATTCCACCAATAACGATACGGGGATCCAGTTTGACTTAGTGTAAGATGTCTTAGCGAGTTTAGAGTTCTTAGACTTAGTTCTGAGAGGAAAGCGAGGTGGTAGTGAGCTTAATTCAAGCGCAGTGTAAGGAGAATCCCTAGATTGCGAAGTTGACAAGACTGGGGTTTAAGACTGCCAGTTTGTCAACTTATTTATACAAACTAGTGATCTAACTATAGTACAGTTACACAGTAAAGCGCAGTAAGTAAACAACTATGCGCAGTAGAGCGCAGTAGGTACGCGTCCATGTGATATAAGTGGCTCAGCCACAAGTGCGAAATGAACTAGAGATAAACAAAGGTAAATAAAGGCGAGAAAAGAGAGTCCTTGCTAATTGTATAGTAATAGTCCTTAGCAAGTAAATGTTATAATAAAATAAAGAAAGATAAAAAGAGAAAAAGATAAGTCTAGTATAGTACTTGGAGCTATGCTCACACTTAAGTATGTAAATACTTAAGTACTATAAAAGAGAAAGAAAAAGGGATAGTCCTTAGCAAGTAAAGTGGAGCTAAGCTCACACTTGTAGTAATAATACTACACTTCACTAGTAAGTAAAAATAAGAGAAAAGAAAAGAAAGAAAAGAAACGCGTTACGAGGTGCCAAAGCAAGTGCCTCATAACATCTGCTCATTCCTGCTCTCACAATAGGACATATAGGCCAAGATATGGTCCAGGCCTGCCAAAGTAACCATGGGGTCACAGGTTGTGAAGTCAGCATTCAGTGTGATCAGCACTTTTCCTCTTTCACTTATCTGATATAGTATGATACTTTATTTGTTTGCATCCAGACCCCACCTCATTTCAAATATCCCTATGATCAACTCTACATTGTAAATTTTCTGTTTTGTTTTGTTGTGCTCCAGTCTTGGAGCTAGACTTGTATTTAGATGGCCCATTGCCCATCAGAAACAATAGATTTCCCCTGCCCATGATTTGCCTTCCCTCTCCCATCTGAGTCAGATAGCAAACAAGCACTTTCTGTTCTTCCCTCTGCATGTCTCAGAGTGAAGAAAGTGCATGTACCTCATAGGTCACATTTATTATTGCATTGCATTTCTACTGCATTGTGTTGAGTTCTCCATTGTGTTGTGTTGCATTCTCCATTACTCCTATTGTCACATTCATAGTGTTGTGTTTCCTCACCATCACCCAGTCACATCACATTATCACATTACTTGCTCTAAACTACTAACTTAACTCTTTTCTATGGTGTCTAGAGGATCTTACAGCTCATACCCTTCAGCAATTGTTGTGGTTGTGATTGTAGATTCTGCTATCATCTTACCACAGCACATATCAATGCTTGAAAGATCACTTGCTTGAACTGCTTGACATACACAGTCTGCCCAGGTGTCATCTCATCTTGCAGACCTGCCTCACACAATCATTGTCATACTATTGAAGGAGGTTGCTTGGAAAGAGCACAGCTGACTGTAGAAAGAAGAGAATTGTATTCTACAGGAAGAAATAGTGAGAAATCATAAAAGGTGAACAGCATAGAGAGTAAGTACTGACCTCAGTCTCTTTGTAGAAGACTGAGGGAAAAGAAAACATGTGAGAGAAATTTTCTATAACTAAATGGTCCATCCATATTGTCCCTGAGTCCTGTGAGAGGTCTGTGTGGCATAGCTGTGCAGTCATGTGTTTGCATGTTTGCAGTCATGCACAGTTGCATGTGTTCACTGTTGCATGTCACTGTAAACTCCAACACACCCACTCAGCTAGTGCACCAGTGAATGCCCATGCTGGAGCAGAACTGCTCATGCTTCTGCTATGCCAACCCCTTTGTCAGCACATCTGTGACCTGCTCACCTGTTGGAATATACTCCAATTCCAGTTCCCCACCAGTGTACTTCTTGCATAAGAAATGATACCACACATTGATGTGTTTGGTACGTGCATGAAAGGCCAGGTTTTTCATGATGGTGATGGCAGACTGATTGTCGATTCAGAGCATCATAGGAGAGTCATGGAGTTTGTCAATTTTTCACTACCATATAACACTGAGCACACTGATACATTTTGAGTATGCCTTACTTCTACCTTATCTTCTCTTATCTTATCCAATTTCATCTTATCTCATCTCCTTCATCACTGGTCACATACTGTGCCAGTATTTCACACTTTTGGGCTCCTCTCTAATCTTATTTCACCCTCACTATATCTACTGCATCTTTCTGTCATACCACCTCAGCACTCTAGCAGCTTGCTGAGGTGAGTCTTTTGGTGCACTCATCATACTTTTCATCTGACAGTACCATCTTACTCAGTATCTCTCAATATTGTGTACACTCCTGTTTGCATACACTATCTCTGTCTACTCAGATGTGGTCACATGGCCCTATGCTCTCACTCTCTTGGGCTTTAGCCCTAATCTTTGGAATCATCTGTTTTGGGCTTGTTGCCTGCTCATCCTATTTCATGGTTTTGTTGTTGTCCACTGCCCTACCCAGATTTCCTCAGAGTTTGCCAAGCTCAGAAAGGAGGGTGCAAAGCCAGACAGCTTCTTTTGCAGTGTGCATGCCTGCAATGTATTCAGCTTCTGTGCTAGAGAGTGCCATTGAGGCTTGCTTTTTGGAGCTCCAGCTAATCACACCACTGGAGAGAATGAAGATGTATCCAGAGATGGATCACCTGTCATTGATGTTGGCTGCCCAATCAGCATCAACAAAGCCTATTAATGTTGAATATCCATATGTTTTCATCCAGCCCCACCTCACACAAACCAACACATGTACTTATTATGTCCCCTCACTACACCCAATCTTATCTAACACCACCCACTTACATCTCCCACAACACACTTTCACTACTTACTTTCCACACTCTGCTTGAACTCTATTCCCTACACACTATATCAAGCAAATCCCCACTTTCTGCAAACTCTTAGATGTTCTATACAATGTCTAACCACTTTCTACCACTCTGGGGCATCTGTTGCCTCACCACTCACCACATTGCTCTTACAATCATCACTCTGTCCTCCCTGCTTATTAGTGTTGGCTCATCCCTGGTTCTACAGTTAACTCACCAGAGGAGTTGCCATTGAAGAGGTGCATATGGTGCACCATGGTGCATAGATACTGGAAGGCACAATTTAAAGTGCAGAAATGTGCATCACCTGGTGTCGCAGTATGTTGGCTGAGTATGCCAATGGTGTACACTAAGTCAGGTCACATCCCTAACATTGCATACATGAGTGTGCCCACTGTGCTCTGGTACCTGTGAACATTGTTGATATATTTCTCCTGGGAGAGGATGATAGTCTTGCATTGGTGACCCTGCTAAGAGTGGCCTATTGGACGGTCTTAGGGAAAGTCTATAATGTTACTCCTGGTAACCAAAGTTTGGATCTGAGTTTGATGGATGTAATAGAGGTTCCTGATGATGATGAAGAGTGGAATCAACGAGATGGTTATGAGGATAATTCCACCAATAACGATACAAGGATCCAGAGTGACAAGTGTAAGATGTCGTTTAGCAACGTTCTAGTGGCTTAGAGGTCTTATACTTAGTTCTTAGAGAATGAAGTGAGATTGTAACGAGCTTAGATCAAGCGCAGTATAAGGAGAATCCCTAGATTGCAAAGTTGACAAGACTGGGGTTTAAGACCACCAGTCTGTCAACTATTTATACAAAACTGGAGATCTAAGTATAGTAAAGTTGCACAGTATTGTGCAGTAAGGACGCGTCCATGTGATATAAGTGGCTCAGCCACAAGTGCGAAATGAACATGAGATAAACAAAGGTAAATAATGACGAGAAAAGAGAGTCCTTGCTAGTTGTATAGTAATAGTCCTTAGCAAGTAAATGTTATAATAAATAAAAGAAAGATAAAAGAGAAAAGATAAGTCTAATATAGTACCTGGAGCTATGCTCACACTTAAGTATGTGAATACTTAAATACTATAAAAGAGAAAAGAAAGAGGAGAGTCCTTACTAAGTAAAGTGGAGCTAAGCTCACACTTGTAGTAATAATACTACACTTTACTATAGTAAGTAAGATAAAAGAAAAAAAGAAAAAAGAAAACGCGTTACAAGGTGCCAAAGCAAGTGCCTTGTAACAATTCCTGGCCACCAATAGTCTCTTTGAATGAGTTCATATGTTTTCCATCTTCCTGGGTGTCTGGCTGGAGTTGAATCATGGTGAATGCGTACAACTTCTTTTTGAAGTTCCTTATTGTCTGGGATATAGATTTTTCTGTGGAAAAGAAGTTCATCTTCATAGTTTCATTCTTGGATGCCTTGTGTTAATTTCCGAGGTCCAAGGTTTTTGATCTTCTGGAATGTTTCTTGGGAAAGTGTGTTGGTTTTCAGTTGTTCGATAATTTGTTGTCTGATATTTTTTGATCGAGTGGGTGTCAGGTGTCTTCCTGTAGCGTTTATTTGAAATACTTTTGGATTTAGTACCATGATGTCGGAATTGTCCGAAATTACCCCCTCCTCATGATCTGGCCTCCTGGTCAGACGATCAGCTTTATTGAGGGTTCCTGGGTGGTGGGAAATTGAAAAGTTAAAGCAAGAGAGGAATAAGCTCCAACAAGCTTGACGTTGGTTAAGTTGTTTGGCCGTGGAAAAGTATTCAAGGTTTTTGTGATCAGACCAAATTTCGATTGGGTGAGGGCTTCCCTTGAGGTAATGGCACCATGTTTCCAAGGCACGAATGATGGTGAGGAGTTCTTTGTCGTAAATGACGTAATTTTGTTCAGGCGGTGTCATTTGTTTGGATAAATACACAACTGGGTGCCAGTGGGAGTCAGGTCCTTGTTGGGATAATATGGCTCCATAATCGAAGTCTGAGGCATTGGTCTCAAGCTTGAAAGGGGCATCAAAATCAGGTATCAATAGAATTGGGGTGGTTGTAAATGCTGTCTTTAGCCGGTTGAATGCTGTTTGTCAGAGATCTGTCCATTCCCATGGTTGATCTTTACATGTTAATTCTGTGAGAGGTTTGGTCATTTTGGCAAAATCTTTGATGAATCGTTGATAGAAATTTCCAAACCCTAAAAACGATTGGACATCCTTGACCTTTTTTGGGATAGGCCAGTTGGTAATTGCCGATAACTTTGCAGGATCCATGTGGACTTGATCATGGGAGATGATCATACCAAGGTATTTGATTGATTTTTTCTCGAAGAAGCACTTTTCTGGTTTCAAAAACAGGTCCTCATTGATAAGATGTTGGAGAACTTGGTGGACTAATTTCCGATGTTCCAATAGATCGTTTGAGAAGATGAGGATATCGTCCATGTAAATGACGACATGTCCAGCGGTGATAAGGTCATCGAAGAGGGCATTCATCATTGATTGAAATGTAGCCAGGGAGTTTTGGAGTCCGAAGAACATTACTGTAGGTTCCCATAATTTTCTGTTGGCTATAAACGTGGCTTTATGTTCATCTCCATCTTTGATGCGTACGTTGTTATAACCCCATCTGAGATCGAGTTTGGTAAATATCGTAGCGCCTTTGAGTTTATCAATGAGTTCCAGGATAAGGGGTAGGGGGTATTTGTTAGCAATGGTTCTTTCGTTTAATCTCCGATAATCTTGACAGGGACGTAATTTGCCATCCTTTTTTCCTACAAAGGAAAATGGAGCCACCCATGGAGAGTTTGATGGGTGAATATATCCTTTCTTGCTGTTTTCAGAGATGAATGTATGAAGGGCTTCTTGTTGTTTGTTATCGATGGGATATGCTTTTCCAGCATATGGCTCTACTCTGGGTTTTAGGTCTATGGCATGGTCCCATGATCGTCACTTGGGTAGATGGGTAGAAGCTTCTTCATTAAAAACCTTCCCTAGATCATGATAATGGATTGGGACTAGTTCCATTCCTTTTCCGTCATGTTGGTTATTCATGGCTATTTGTGTGGATAGGGTGGTGTGAAAAAGATCTAACCCGTTGACCATCCATTGGTCTTCTATGTTGATTTGGTCTTCTTTGGAAAATGACGGAGTGGTGATATGGTTTTGTCGACATTCTGATGGACAGCACGAGAATGATACTGTGTCCTTGGTCCAATCTATGTTGGGGTTGTGTTGTCATAACCAGTCTGTTCCTAAGATGATGTCTTCTTTTCCTAGATCGGTGATATAAAATCGATTTGTTTCTATATGGGGTTTTACGTTTGCTTTCTTGATTTCCAGGGTGATATGACAGGTATGTGTGATATCTCCACCGATGTTCTTTGTTCCATCGATATTCTTTACCGGTATGTGACGTTTGAGTTTCTGGGTTGGTAGATGGTGTAGTCATACAAAATCTTGATGGATTAAGATTCCGGTTGCTCCACTGTCAATTAACACTTTGGTGGCAACTTTTTGATTTCTTATGGAGATTTCGACAGGAATGTGAATGGATGGGGAACCATTGTATTTCGAGAATGATATGTACAGTTCATTGTCCAAATTCGAGTTCCTGCTCGCAATGTCCAATTTGAAATCAGTTACTCCTTTGTCTGTCGCTGACTTAGGAGTCTTTAAAAATTCTGAGTGGTTCTGAAGAGATCTTGCATTTCCGCTTTGTCTTTGTCAGATAATTTCATGAGGGCATGGGAAATGGTTATCATGGGGTCTTCTTCTTCATCATGTACTTGGGTTCCCCTTATTGCATAAGCAGGCTTGGGTGTTCCATAATTCTGGTCACGTTTGACCTTGCATTCTCTGCTGAAATGTCCTTTGATACCACATCTGAAACAAGCTCCTTCTCATTTCCTTTTGTCGTGTTCTTCATCAGATAACCTTCCATTTCCAGTAAAACCGGCACATGTGAATACTTCTCTTTGGAATGTCTCCATGGAAGGGAAGTCTCCTATTGCGCGAATAGAGTGAGGGTTTAATTTCCGTGAATGGGATTCAGTATCCCCTTTGAGTAGATTGTTGGGGTATAGGAATCGTCCGTTTTGTCTGGATCGAATGCTGTTCTGGAAGTCGTTGTTGGACTTGTTCTGATCTAACCTTATGGTGAGGTTTTGCCATTCTTGTAAGGTAGTTGGCAGCACGTCCCTGGTCATCATGATGGTATCCTTGATGTCTTTCCTAAGACCGTTCTTGAATTTCTCGATGTTGGTTATGTCGTTATAACCCATGGTGTCAGCAATGGAATTGAATACGGTGACATATTCAGAAGCTGTGCCTCTTCCCTGGACTAACCTATCCAGGTTGTTGCATGATAATTCCCCTTCATTAGTTGGGTAGAACTTCTTTCCAAATTGGTCCTCGAACTGCTTCCATGTAAGCATTGAAGGGGAAGTGGTGAGCTGATTGATGATTTGTCCGGCCCATGTTCTGGCAACCATTCCTTCTTTGCAGAAAGATAATGCAAAGGCGATCTTATCTGTATCGTCTTTGAAAGTTTTCGTAAAGAAGTGGAGTTTAACCTTTCAAATAAAGTCTTTGGTGGTGGACTCCGTTCCAGAGAATTCAGATGGTTTATTGAGTCAGGGTTCCCTAGAGGAAGTGGATGACGTGTTTGCCATTCTTGGTATAGATTGTTGAATTCTCTTTGGGTTTGGGTGATTTGTTGTTGGCGTCAGATTAATTGGGTCTGAAGTCATAATTCTGGAGGTGAGTCTTGATTGAATGAAAGGGGTGGACAAGGTAATGGTTTCGTCTCCTGAAGTTGTTGCTTGAGGAGTAAAGAATGTTTCCACTTGAGGAAGTTGTTCTGAAACATTGATGGGTGTTCTTGGTTCTGGGGGTCCTGATTGAGTTCTTGTGCGAGATTCAGGCCTTGATCTTGGGATAAGGCTCTGTCAGTATTTGGGGATCGTGGGTAATGAAGATACTCATTTGGGATATACTTTGATGTAATCGTAGTCCGATGGCTTCTTGGGATCCCAGCAAACGATAACTTTGTTCTCGTCTGGGTCATCAAAGGCTTCATAAATCCACTGGTTGTGTTTATCATAGAATGTAAACTCGTCTTCAGTGTTGATATATTGTTCGAGTGAGATGGGAACGTGATTTCTGAGTAGTTGTCTATGTTGTCAACAGACGTCGGTATCTAGTGAGATTTCTCGGTGGATGTTTGCCGATAGAAGCGATGTATTGGTAAGAATTGGGTTCCCATTATGATACACTGTTTGGGGTTCCTGATTGGTACGAGTGAAGTAAACGAGTTGGTTGTTGACGTAAAAGAGTTTGTTGGTGCTGTCATATTGGAGGTAATCGGGCCACAAGCGGTCGGTTATGTCTAAGGAGATAGCATTGGCAGGGAGGAGTTG
>QLPN01001037.1:2262-31013 GCA_003314395.1 Albatrellus ellisii
GATCAACAGTGACTCAGACAATGACATGACACCCTCTCCTAGGTATCCCTTGCATCCAGCAACCACACAAACATATTCAACTCTGACCAGTTTCCCCTTCCTAAACATGTCACACAGCACAGCAATCACAGGACTGGCTGCTATGCCACCACCACATTCAAATAAAGCACCAATATTCACAGGAAAGCCGAGGGACTTCAAAGATTTCCTAACAGAATATGAAGACCTCACTGACGCTCACAATCTATCCAATAAACAGAAGTCAGAAGCAATCATCAAGTACATCCCCTCAGCACTCCAAGACCTCTGGCATGACCAAGAAGGCTATGGCACAGCAGCCTGGGATGACTACAAGAAAGCTCTAAAAGCTCTATACCAAGATGACTCGACAGAAAAATGGTATATGAAGAAACAGCTACAAGCATTGGTACAGGAATCATCTCAGTACCACATGAAGGACTCTAGAGATGTAGGAGAATACTACAGAAAATTCCTCACTATCACAGGACCACTAATATGCAACAAGAAGCTGGCTGAAGATGATTGTGATGAAAACTTCTGGTACAGCTTTCACCCAGCTGACTGTGACCTCCTACAAAACAGACTCCTGGCCACAAATCCATGCCATACAGCTTCAAAGTTGTCTATGAAGCTGCCAGAACACTATTCTCCAGTGCACAATTCTATCCCATCTGCCAAGGCAGGGGCCACAAGGACTATGAAGAAGAATCAGATGATGAAGATGAAGAGGATTGGCCCACCTGCTTTCAAGGCCATACACGTGTTGATGACAGGCCATGTGCAGAGGAGAACTAAGAGAGTTCTTATTTGTACATGTTGTACCTTTACAGTATATATAGTAGAGTATGTATGAGTGTTTGTATATGTGTGAGCATATGTTCAGTATAATCAGAAGGAGGGAGGAGGATGTTAGTCATCATCAGCACATCGTCAACACCCCCCCCATGTTGGGCATACACTCCACAAGTCCAAGTCCAGAGCGATGGGAAGAGAAAAGATAAAGGTTTAGTGAGAATATCTGCAGTAATCAATGAGGAAGGAAGGCATTGTATAGTAATATCATGAGAAGAAAGACACTTGTGAATATAGTGATGATGTATGTCAATGTGCTTGGTACCACAAGTGATAACGGGATTAGTAGCAATGTCAATAGAGCCCTTGTTATCACCATAGATAAGTAAGGGAGTAGAAAAACCAAAACCAATTTCCTTCATCAGAGAACACAACCACATGCCTTGTGCAGCTGCTTGTGACAGTGACATATATTCTGCCTCAGTGGATGAGAGCAAAACTGTGTGTTGCTTGTGTGATGACCAGGCAATCACTCCACCTCCCAGGAGGAATGCATATGCTCCAATGGACTTCCTGTTGTCCCTATCTGCAGCCCAGTCAGAATCTGAAAAGCCTACAACACCTGCTCCTTCATTTCCACCATACCACAGTTGATAGTGAAGGGATCCCTTGAGATATTGCAGGATATGTCTGGCTGAAGACAGATGGTGTGGTGAGGGATTAGTCAAGAATTGTGATAGTTTCATGATGCTGAAGGAAATGTCAGGCTGAGAGACAATGGTGGCATATAACAGGGATCCAATAAGCTGTTGATATTCTGCACAGAGGGATGCAGAGGCAGAGTAGGTCTTATCTGCAGCGACAAGGTTGAGTCCAGGAGGAAGGGGAGTTGTGGTAGGATTACAGTCAATGAGTTGGAAGTGTTCTAAGAGGTCAATGATGTAGGCTGTCTGGTCAATCTCAAGGGTATGACTGGGATGATCTCTTGTGACATGGAGTCCTAGATAAGGCTTGATCTCTCCTAGAGCTGTCATCTGGAACAGCATTTTCAGTGTTGCCTTACATTGTTCTACTTCTTCAAGTGACCCTCCAAGGATAGTGATGTCATCCACATATAAGACAATGATGAGGGGTTTGGAGGAGTTTGTCGAGATGTAGATACCTGAATCAGAGTATGTGCAAGAGAAGGAGAGGTCAAGGAGAGAACCATGCATCTTGTGGTGCCATTGTCTTGATGCCTGTTTTAAACCATAGATGGCTTTGTGTAGATGACAGACCTTCCCCTCTGTCCCAGGTATGACAAAACCTTGAGGTTGCTCCATGTAGATTTCTTCATCTAGATTGCCATTTAGGAAGGCAGACTTGATGTCCATAGAGTGTACTTCCCAGTCTTCTAGTGCAGCAATGGCCAGAAGAGTGTGTAAGGACTCAAAGTGTGCAACTGGTGAGAAGGTTTCTGTGTAGTCAACACCATGAACCTGTGTATAGCCTTTGGCTACTAGTTGTGCTTTGAAGTGTCCATCTGCCTTCTGCTTAAAGACCCATTTGTTGTTGGAGTTAAGGTCAAATGCCTGACCCTGTACATGTGCTACTACTCTTCGTAACAGAGCTACAATACTTTCGTAGCAGAGTTACAACTCTACAGTAGTCATGACAGCTCCACATCGTGCTAATAGCACTTCACTTAGACAAGGCCTGGTAGCCCAGTGGTTAGAGCACCCACCCGGAGTAAGGGAGGTCCTTGGTTTGAACCCAAGCCAAGTCACTATTTTGGCAATTGCGCTTTCTAACATTTGTTCCCTACTAAGTTGTGGCCTGATGGTGGATCAACCAGCTCCCATGTATGTAGATTGTGTAGTGAATGAGGTTCTTCCTTACAAGCAGCTTTCCAGAGCTTAGCTTCTGGTGCAGTCAGGGCTTGTTTGAGTGTGAGTGGGTCATGTGATGCAGTGTGGGAAAGGATGGAGGAGATTGAGGGACCAGCCTGAGGCGTGGCAAAGATGTTGTTGTCACTACCAGACCCCCCCATGCCGAGAATGTCCATGAACTCCTGTGGGCCATATGCACTGTCATGGAAATGGTCAGGACAGCACACAAGATGCTGAGACTGGTGCACAGCAGGGATGTTGTCACCAGTTGCATTAGAGTGAGCACACTGAGAAGCAGGAGAGTGATGAGTAGCAGGTATGCCATTGTGAATGGCATTGGAGTGAGTGTGCTGACAAGCAGGGGAGCAGTGACCATGCCACTGAGGAGCTGGGAGAGCCAGCAGGTCATCCGCTTGGGCAGTGTGATGTGTACGAGGGTGGACAGGCACATCAGCTGGTGCAGAAGCCCTAGGAGGAGTTACAGGATCCAGGAGTGGCACAGGTATGTCAATGGGAACTGCAAGTGCAGGAGGGTCAATGGGATGTGGGACGTCCATTGCAGGAACCACATCTGGGACAACAGGCAATGCAGCAGCAGGGGCACCAGAGAGCATTGGAACAACAAGAGGAGGAACAGGCATACCTGCAGTGACTGGAATGGGAGCCAGTGGGTGGTCAGGTGAGTTGAACCCATCATCCAAGTCCAAGTCTGATTCACCATCAGAGTCATTGCTGGATGGCAGCGCAGGAGGTACCAGAGGCAGAAATAGGTTGAGTACCTTTGGGTCTCACTGAGCTTCCAACACTGGAAAGAGGCCTTCTTTGAAGATGGCATCATGACTGATGACAGTGTGATGGGTGACTTTGTCCCAAAAGACCCACCCCTTGGTGCCAGTCTTGTAACCAATGAAGAGCAGAGGTCTGGAGTGTGCATTGAGCTTACTGCATTGGTGGTCAGGTGTACACACCCAAGCACAGCAGCCAAAAATGCAAAGGTGAGAGACGTCAGGTGCAGTATGGCCAGGGGACCATAGTGTGGCAGGTGCTGCCCATCCAAGCTGTTTGACAGGTGATAGATTGTAGGTGTGTGCAGTGGTACAGATGGCATACTCCCAAAAACTGGGAGAGAGGCTGGTGCGATGAAGCATGCACAATGTGCAGTTGAGCAGGGAACAGTCCCAGTGCTCAGTGCGGCCATTCTGCTGTGGGGAGTAGGGCACTGTAAGTTGATGAGAGATTCCCCAGTCCGCCAACAAGGCAGCAGTGATACCACTAATGTATTCTCCTCCATGGTCAGTATGCAGGACCTTGGGCCATTGCCCAAATAGATTGTGGGTATGTGCCAGATAATGCATCAGTGCCATAGATAACTGATCTTTGTGTCTTAGGGGATAGATGATTCCAAAACCAGAAAAATCATCTATGAAGGTGGCAATATAGGTATTGCCAGTAACCATGGAAGCTGTACCAACAGGGCCAATCAAGTCTGAATGTATGAGATTGAGCACTTCAGTGGCATGGGTCTGGGAGAGATGGAAGGACAGTCTGGGGAATTTCCCTTGGAGACACCCAGTGCAGGGCTCCAATGTGACTGAGGAAGAGGATGGTGGAGTGAAACCAGAGAGAGATGAGTGAAACCAGAGAGAGATGAGGGAGTAATGCATGAAATGACAGTAGCACTTCAGAGAGGGAGAGCATGACTGTGGTACCAGTTGGTAAGGTATGTTGATGAATGCAGGTCCCTTTCCCTGAACATGTTATTGCAGATCCATTACCAACAGTGATGGAGCAGAAAGGGGTAGCAATGTAGGAAGTGAGGTCGTCCTTAACCAGAGTGATGTGATCTGTACAGCCAGAGTCTAACATCCAGGAGTGAGAGTTCTCAGTGTATTGGCAGTTATTCAGTTGTGTAGAAGAGCAAGAGGATACTGCATAGATGCTAGTAGTTTCTTTGTTGAGTTAATTGGTGACCATGGTATTGGAGATATCCCTTTTGATGATGCATGATGGAGTGGAGTTAAAATCAAGAGAAGTGATGAATGATATGAGGGTATTGAGGAGTAGTATGAAAGCGGAGTATGAGTAGATGCAAATGGCCTGGGCAGGGACCATAACCTGTTGATGACAGGCCATGTGCAGAGGAGAACTAAGAGAGTTCTTATTTGTACATGTTGTACCTTTACAGTATATATAGTAGAGTATGTATGAGTGTTTGTATATGTGTGAGCATATGTTCAGTATAATCAGGAGGGAGGAGGATGTTAGTCATCATTAGCACATCATCAACAACACGCAAAGGCAAAGGAAGAAAACAACTATACAAGGACAATGACAAAGAAACCAGCAAAGAAACCCAATACAAAACAAAAACAGTGCATTTTACAGGTACCACAGACAAATGCAACACAGAGAAACCAAACTGGCAGGCCCTCACACAACTAATTACACAACTAAATAGTCTTACTCCCACAGATCCAATGTATGCAGTACTATACTACCAATGCCAACATGAATTCCCCTCCATCACACCAGATCTCCCCAAACCTATATTTGGAGTACCGGCAGCAATGCTTAGTTTCCAACGAAGCCAAACACTAGCACAAGGTACCATTAATCCAATAGCTGGAGCATTGTACATGCCCCCAGTGCAAAGACCAGATGGCTGTGCCTTCTGCACACAATATGGACATCGAATCCAAGACTGTCCAATAGTGGATGACTACATATGGTGTGGGCTAGCAGTATTACACAACAGAAGAATAAAACTTCCAAATTATGCACCAGTTCCCAATGATGGCACTGGACATGGCATCCAGCTCAGCATCGACAACTGGCACACAGCACAGACCCCACCCCCAGCACCACAACCAGCACGAGGCAGTAGAAATGAGGCATCCCCAAGGGATACTCATCAGTCTCACATTTTCAGATCACAAAAGAAACTGACAGTTCAGAAGACAACAAACAAGAATTTACAGGTCTCTTTAACATTTTCAGCACAGAAAAACACTGCAGAGACACACATAAAACACCAGCACCCACAGCCACATCCAACTCTTTCCCAACAATAGGACAACCTAAATACCAGTCAGATGCAGAAGACCCAGCACTGGTCAATGAATTAGCCACACTCCTATGGCAGGGCTGACTTCCTGCAGCAACACCAGCACATATACTGGTGGCTAGCCTGTCACTATGCAAGCACTTCATTGACCGGCTCCACACTAAACATGTCAAAAATGTCAAACCATCAGGTAGTAAACTGTCAGAGACTACTTACCACATTTCACAGGAAGTCTATAAGCTAGGAGAGCCAAGAAAAGTGGCCTTCTCACTTCCACTCTGCAACATTGAGGTGATCCTCAATGACTTTGCAATGGAACAGGCAATCCTGGACCAGGGCTCACAAATTGTGGCCATATGAGCAGATGTCACATGAGCATGTGGTGCTCACATCAACACAGCCCACCAGATTGAAATGGAAGGTGCTAATGGCATAAAATCATGGACAATGGGTTGTGCAGAAAATCTGGGCTTCAAAATCACAAACCTAGCCTTCACAATGCACACACACATGCTAGAAGAAGCACCCTTCCATGTCCTGTTTGGATGGCACTTTTACAACCTTCTACTATGCAGCACAGAAGACCACCCTGACAGAGGAGTCTCAGTCATGCTACATGACCTGGCCAACCCAGCAAATACTTGCACTATTGAAACTCAAGCTCAAAGCCCAGAAGCACAGGTATTCACATGGGCACACAGCACAAACTACCCCCACACATCTACATTCACAATGGAAACAACGAACAATGCCATACAAAAACCCCTGTTATGCAACAACTTCACCTACAAAAAGGTAGCCCAAAAAGTCAGGCCGGTACCAACATCACTACCAGAACAATACTGGGTCATGTGCAAATGACCAGAGGACCCCCTCCTCACCCTAACTCAACTACCAACAATGCCACCACCCTTCTGCCCAGGCACCTGCTTGACTGATGAACGACTGGAGGAGCTGCAGCTCAACAGTATTGGCTTCCTATGGCCAGAAGAACTCTGCCTAGTCCAACACATCCTATGCACAAACAAGCTGGCACTGGCATAGATGGAGGAAGAAAAAGGCAGGTTCAAAAACGAGTACTTCGACCTGGTCATCATCCCAACAATCGAACACATACCCTGGGTCCATAAAAACATCCCCATCCCCACAGGGATCATGAGTGACATCATAGAAATATTCAAGGACAAACTAGCATCTGGAGTATATGAACCTTTGGACGTGCCCTACCATTCACAATGGTTCTGTGTTGCAAAGAAAAATGGTAGGCTGTGGCTAGTACATGACTTACAGCCCCTCAACCAGATCACAATAAAAAATGTGGCTGTACCACCATTCATAGAACAATTCGCTGAAAGCTTCACAGGGTGTGCATGCCTATTGGTAATGGATCTATTTGTTGGTTTTGACCACCATACACTAGCTGCAGAGTCCAGAAACCTCACTACATTTCAGTCACCTCTAGGAGCCCTACAAAATAAATGTCTACCCATGGGATGGATGAACTCCATGCCAATATTTCATGGTGACGTATCATTCATACTTGAACCGGAAATCCCACACATCGCACAACCATTCGTCAATGACTGCAGCATGTGCAGACCAGCCACATGATATGAATTAACAGAAGGAAAGTATGAACTAATCCCAGAAAACCCAGGAATTTGCCATTTCATCTGGGAACACCTCACAGATGTACATAGAGTCATGCACCACCTCAGACATGCAGGGGCCATGATATCTGCCAAAAAACTACACATATGCATACTGGAAGCCATAGTTCTAGGACAAAAATGTACCTATTACTGACAATGACCAGACAACTTAAAGGTGGCCAAAATAAAAGACTGGGCAGCTTGCAAAAACCTGACTGAAGTATGTGCATTTCTTGGCACCTGCAGAACAATGAGCATATGGATCCCCCACTACTCGATGCTCACGAAGCTGCTAAACAACCTATTACAGAAAGAAAGTGAGTTCAAATGGGCTGAAGAACATGACCTAGCAATGATGAAACTTAAAACATATATTTGCAGCTCACCAGCACTGCGACCTATCAACTACAGCTCTGGTAGGGAAGTAATCCTAGTGGTCGACTCATCTATCATAGCAGTAGGATGGATCCTATCACAATGAGGTGATGACAACATCTGCCATCCCTCACGATTCAGCTCAATCACATGGAATGAACAAGAAAGCTGCTACTCACAACCAAAAATTGAGCTATACAGGCTATTCAGAGCACTCTGGGCCCTATGGGTTCACATCATCAGCACATGAAACCTAATGGTAGAAATGGATGTGAAATACATGCAGGGAATGCTGAATAACCCAGATATACAACCCAATGCAGCTATAAACTGATGGATAGCAGCCATCATGCTTTTCAACTTCATACTTGTCCACATACCTGCAGGAAAACACCTAGGACCCAACAGCCTGTCTCAACCACCACCACTCGAAGGAGAAGACAATGATGATGATGAGGACCCAGAGGATTGGATAGATGGGGTTTTAGGATTAGGGATATGGGTGGCAAGTTGGATGACAGTAGCAGTGCAAGGGAAAGTCACAGCAGTCAAAGTCCTGGGCATCGAAACAAGAGCTATGACTGTGAGAAACAGGAGAAACAAATGGTCAGCAGAGGACAGACAAAGGGAGATTATAGGGGCAGATGACACTGATCCCCAAAGAAAAATAATGACAGATCCAGAATTAAACAAGAAAAAGACCACGAAAAAGAAAAAAGCAAAAACACAAACAACAAAGATGAAAAACACCATACATGGGTTAGAGGTAACAGTCAGCAGATGCAGAAGGATGAGGATAAGCTGGAGAAGGAGTCACAAGAGTATCGCATGGCACAGGACATGGACAACATCAGGAAGTACCTTACAATGGGCATGTGACCAGAACATCTGACTCATGCAGCACTCAAAAGACTCAGCAGGAAGCTCACAAAATTTTTTGTATGTGCAGGGCACCTCTGGCAATGACAAGCACAAGGTTGTCACCAGCTGGTCATAACTCACCACCAGCACCAGCTCAAGCTAACCAGAGAAGCACATGACACACTTGGACACCACAGCTTCTACCCAACACAATGAACACTACTAGACAGGTTCTGGTGGCCAACCCTAGAAGCTGATGTAAAACAATTTATTCAGACCTGCCATGCTTGCCAGCTATGCCAGAATACAAAGGTATGAATACCACCTACAGTCAACACACCAGCACCCCTATTCTGCAAAATGTACATGGACTCAATGCTCATGCCACCAGCAGCAGGTTTCCAATACATCATACAGGGCAGGTGTTCTCTCACAGCATGGCTGGAATGGTGGATGTTATGGCACAAAACTGGATGCACACTCAGAGCATTCATGTTCGAGGAAGTACTGTGCAGATGGGGGGGGGATCAAGGAAATTGTCACTGACAATGGTATGGCATTTGTAGCAGCCTTGGACTGGTTGCAGCAGAGGTATGGCATCACACATATCAGAATCTCAGCATACAACTCCTGTGCCAATGGGATTGTCAAACAGCAGCACTGCATGATACAAGACTTGATAGTCAAGTCATGCAATGGGGACATCAGCAGGTGGCCAGCCATTACACCACACATCTTCTGGGCAGACCATGTTACCACACACAAATCTACTGGCCACTCACCATTTTTCATGGCCCACAGCATCAAACCAATACTCCCATTCAACATCACCAAAGCCACTTTCCTTGTGCCCAACATAACCCAAAAGCTCAGCCATGCCAACTTAATATCCCTGTGTGCCAGACAGCTGGAGAAATGCAACAACAATCTAGTGGCCATACACACCCACATCACTCGGACCCACTTTGCATCAGTTAAACGGTTCACTGCACAGTTTGCCAACACGATCCGTGACTACAATTTTCAGCCAGGAGCACTAGTCCTCATATGCAACTCAGCAGTTGAGACAGAGCTTGGACAAAAAGCCAAACCACACTATCTAGGCCCCATGGTTGTAGTATGACGATCACACAATGGTGCATACTGTCTCACTGAACTCAATGGTGCTGTCTTGAAACTCAGGTTTGCCACCTTCCACCTCATTCCATATCACACCCACTCATGTACATCAGTCCTGGTCACCTCAATTGTAGACAAAGAAGACCTGCACAGTAGCACCAAAGGAGACTTAGATCTTCCCATTTTTTTCTCTTCATTTACATTACAATTTCTTGCTTTATTTCATTACCCAGCAGATGTAAGACCTGCAATCTGGCTGCAGACGAGTGCCACACTAACATGAACCACAACTACCTAGCAGCAACCATCTATGTATGCACTTACTTAGTCTCTTTCTATATATACCCACATGGTGACCATAACCCCCCTTACACTACCCTCTGCTAGGCTCCAGCCTGGAGCCGAGATGGCATACATACTGGATGCCACATGATACATAAAAAGAGGATGGGGTGTGCCCCTTCCAGCAGTAGATCCCCCATGAATGACACAGTACCAGCAGTCAACACTTACAGCTACTTTACCACTCTAAATCACATCTTTTCTCTCACACACACACAACAGACAAAGCAAGCAGTCACACAATTGAACCAGGACTACATGCAGCATGCACATTGTCGATCAGAACCTAGAACTTGCAGCGGAGCATCTAGCTTCTCTACAGAGGGAAAGCTGAATGAAAGGTACCATACACACAGAGGATCTTTAACCGATAGAATCTTCTAGCACTCAAGGTTGTATCTTATATACAGGGTCAAGTACTATACAGGATCTCTAGCTTAGTCTCCTGTACTCCCTAGTGTCCAGTCCCTGCTTATCCAAACTCTCTGTTGTGTTCTCAGTATGTGTGCTATGCTCTGAGTCTCTTATCTACTCCTGTACAGACATAGCCAGTTAATCTGCCACACTAGTCTGTAACAGGTGGAAGTTGAGACAAGCTGTGATGCAGATACTGGCATTTCTCTGAGAACTGGTAGTGGAGGACCATTGGTGTTAGGAACACAATTGCATACCTTTTTCTTTTCATTTTCATACTCCTCTTCCTTCTCAGATCTCCACATGCATGTGGAGGAGGAGTAGCATAGGGGGCACAACCCCTCTTACTGTACTTCTATATGTTTCATCAATCAGCAAAGTATAACACTGAAGTACTATAAAGAGATTCACCTTTCATTGTAATACTTCAGTTTAATCTCCTTCATTATATCTTGTTTATCTGTTGAATCATAGCAGCATTGTCTGGCTATCTGTCCTTGTCATTCACCTTGGAGTCTCTTCATAATCTTCTGAAAGGTGTTTAGCTGCTTACGCCTGCCAAACCCTAACAGTCAGTGACTGTGAGGACATCCATAGGCTAAGACATGCTGATGATGAATGGTTGGAGTGGGACAAGGTGGTGGGATGTCTGCTGTGGTGCTGATGTATGGAGACTTGTTGGATTCTGTGTGAGTCCAAGGTTTAGAGGTGGTTCAGAGACATGTAAGACCAGAGCAGTGGGCTCTTAGACTTCAACACATAATGAAGGTATGAGGATGATATTAAGATGGCATAAACTGGGATAGTGGCAGGCTCTGTGTAGTGTAGAATCTGTGTGACTCATCTGGCAGCTTATAGTGACTGGAGAGTAACTAGAGAGGAGGGGCACACCCCAGACTCCTTAAATACAGTAGTTGGATATGTACATTGCTCCATCTTGGAGCCTTGTCTCCTTGGCAGCATCCATGTAGAAAGTACGTGTTTAGTAAGGTAAGTATTGTACTACACACTGCTAGACCATTCTGGCATGCTAGATCATCTGCAGGTCTTATATTGATGCCAGGCTTACCACCATCACCTGTGTGTGAGCATGCATAAAAAGCATATTCTCAGAGTGGATGACAATGATCCAATGACCCATGTGGAAGGTACAACACCTCCTGCCCCTAGTTGGGACCATGAGGATGACCTTGTTCCACCAAAGAAAGAAAACACTTCTGGAAACAATATTAACATAGAACAAATATTCACTGATGTGGTGGCACACCATAGACAAGTGGCACAGGGGAATCTGCTACCTCAATGTGCACCATGTCCTACTTGATGAGGAACAGCAGTAGCAATTTAGAGTGGATTCTAGTACCCCACATGCCCCAATCCTTGCACTTGCTACTGTCAAGGGCACTTGTATGAAACTACAGAGCTGCTCAATGCCACAGTATAGAACTTGTGGATGCCAACCATGGTACATGTGCCCATGTCTTCTCTCTGTGGATTTTGTGTCTAACCAGCAGTGCCAGCAGATGCTATTACAGCAGAGGTACAATACCACTGTGCACTGGTGTATGCACATTCAACCATGTGGAGAGGATGCTCATCAATGCAATATGGCCATCATGGCAGAGCCTGAGCATGGCACCAGTGGAAGGAGAAACAGGGCAGATATATCATCTTTAGCCAAATCATCCATGGCAAGTCCATCAGTGACTCACAATATTCCAGTTCTTTCCCAGCCCCAGCTCACTCTCCCACCTGTGACTCTTCAGTCCATCCTCCTGTGGTATGATGGCCATGAAATGTGCACTTGGCATTATTATTTTGTGGCTTTTGTGCATGCTTGACACATCCCCATTATGCTGCCATCCCTCCTGTGTCATAGCTTTGATACATGCAGTAGTATTTGGTTCACAGATGAAGAGATCTAGCATTTTAGACTCCTACAATGACTGGGTGGATTGCATCAATGTCACAGACTGCACTACTGGTGAGGAATAGAGCTGGTGTACCTCTCTAATGTCACCCTACATGGTGATTTGAGTTGATACTCATGATGAATGCAGTGGGGGCAGGCTTGCAACATCATGCATTATCATGTGCAGGTGCATTGGATGTCATGGTTAAGGCCCAGGTGATACCTAGTGTTTTCTTGTCAGAGAGAGCTGGTATGTGAGGTGCACAGGCATGGTGGTCAACAAAGGAGGGTGTGTACTACAGGACACAGGATGTATGTGTGGGACACAAGAAGAGACAGCAGTACAGACAGGCATGATTGGACTGATGACACCACATTGACATGCCTTGTGGCATACCTCAGCACCCCAGTCATACCTGGCAGTGGAGATTGTGTCATTAGAACTGTTGTAGGGGGATAAGGATATAGTGTGCACACCAGATGGCTTGCCAGAGACATCAGTTTGGGTCAGCTTGAGGTGTTTGTGAACTTGAAGTGATGCAAGCAAGTGGTGCCACTGTTCTGCTTGACAGCTGTACACTGTGGACTCTGCTTACCCCATGAGTGTCAATGTAATCTAGGCAGTGAACATGTTGCATGGTGCTCATCTTGATCCCCTGATCTGTGAGGCCAATGTGACTAGCAAGGTCACACAACAGGACTTAAAGAGGAAGGAAGGGAATAAAGGATGATAGTATTTGAGAGACTAACTCACTATGAAGTGGATATCTCAGAAGTACTAAGCTAAAGAACAAGTACACTACAAAGTACAGTATATATAGTAAATGCCTGTGCACACAGACCATGTATGTCACTGTAGGGCAGGCATTTGAAGTACAGTAATGAGGATAGCATGATGTCATGCACAGCATGTGTGAGAATGATCAGTAAGTAATATGCAGCATTGCACAGTCATTGTGAGAATATGTGTCATAAGTAACTAGTAATTGGCCCAATGATGAAATGATGAATGAGTCATAGATTATCGCGAAAGATCTAATCAGATAAGATAAGATGTAATGTAGATCTTGAGCAATAAGATAAAAGAAAATTGTAAAATGAAGAAAAAAATAACGCATCCTGACATGATCCTCTTGTTAGTACACACTCAGACATGGAACCCACAAGTTGCTGTTATGAGGCACTTGCTTTGGCACCTCATAATGTTTTTTCTTTTCCTCTTTTTCTTTTTTCTTTCTTTCTTATATTTTACTTACTATAAGTGTAGTATTAACTACAGCAGTGAGCTTAGCTCCTACTTATAGTAAGGACTCATTTCCTTATTCTTCCTAGTACTTAAGTATTTACATACTTAAGTGTGAGCTTAGCTCCAAGTACTATAAAGACTCATCTTTTCCTTTCTTTCTCCCTTTATTTATTATAACATTTACTTGCTAAGGACTATCACTATACAATTAGCAAGGACCCCCTTTCCTTGATCTTATTTACATTTGTTTACCCCTTGTTCATTTCATGCCTGTGGCTAAGTCACATTACTTACACAATGGATGTGTATTGCTGCACAATACTGTGCCTTACTGCATAACTTTACTATACTTAGGATGCTAGTTTTGTATAAGTAGTTGAAAGACTGGTGGTCTTAAACCCCAGTCTTGTCAACTTTGCAATCTAGGGATTCTCCTATACTGCACTTGACCTAAGCTAGTTACAAACTCACTTCACTTCCTAAAGAACTAAGTCTAAGATCTCTAACCACATTAAGTGTCACTAAGACATCCTAAACTCATCACTCTGGACCCTCATTTAGTCATTGGAGGTATTATCCTCATTGCTATCTCGTTGATCCCACTTTCTTTTGCCATCTATTACACTAGTCAAGTGCATATCTGTTATCTTGTTACCAGGGGTATTGTTTTAGACCATCCCTAAGACTGTCCAATAGGCTGCTCTTAGCAGTTGCTGTGCTCTTGTCAAAGACTGCCCTAAGACTTGCAACAGCCTCAACACCTCTATGCCCAGGGGCAGCACCAGAATGCACATCTGGACACACTCTCCTCCATGATTCCAGCACATATACCATATGTGCCTTCTTGCTAGAAAAGCTCCAGTCGAGCACAGTGAGAGGTAGAGCTTTTGTGAAGGCTAACTAAGCCAGCATGTGAGTGGGAAGCAGCCCAAACCCAACATGCTACATGCTATATCACAATAGCTTTCTGACCCACCCTCCTCCCTTTGGATTCCCAAGACTTTAGCACTTGTGTGTGGTGGTGTCTTCCACTTTTTTGGGCATCTCTGCCTGTTGACAGCTCATAAATTTTTGGCCTGCCTTTGCCCTCATGCCCATTTTCCCACAAATTGTTGTGGGTGGCATCTGGAACATGGGTGGGTCACATGACCCAAAATCCTATACCCAATACAAGTGTCAAGAGTAAGTAGGAGTAAAGCCTTACTCACACTAATGACCAGTGTAGACTTGTGAGAAGATCTCACACTTTAGTGCCATTAGTTAGTGTTGGCTCCACTAGTGCCAGACTTCAAATGAAGAAGCCAGTGATGGAGTGGCACAAAAATAACATCACCAATGAGACTGTGAGGCATGTGTGGGTCAGAGGCATTAATATAACTGACACCACACTTGACTATGTGGCTAAGGGCATGGTGTTTTAGTGCAGTGGAGATGGCATCATCAAGCCTGTCTAGGGAGTCAGATGCACTATCCCATGGTACATTCTATAAGTATGCAGCCATTTCTATGGGGCCTGCCAGTGAGACCTTGTGCTATACATGCAGACTCATTGCAGAAGAGTGGGTATCATTGGTGGGAGCATCATGTGCAGAGCTTGCAAGTCTCAAGATGTTAAATGTCAAAGTCTAATGGCTTCTTGATATCCTAATGCTGAACAGCCAAGTTAGAGAAATAACACAGCAACAAGCCCATTGGCAGGGAGAAGAGACACCTGTTGTGAGGCTGATGCTATGTTGAAGCTGAACAACTGAAGAAAGAGCTAAAACAACAAAAGGACAATTGTGCTTAGACTAGCAGATATCCCAGATATATAATCAGTATAGTAAGACAAAAAGAGAACTAGAAGCTACTGCACCTAGCAGATATCCCAGATGATCAGAACTGGGGATAAAATGCTAAGTGAACTATCATATATATAGTACCCTGAAGAGTGCACAGACCATGCTGTACAGTATAGGGCTGGAGTACAAGAAAGTAAAGTAATGATGTCATATCTAATAATGGAGAGGACATGTAAGTGCTGACTGAGGCTCCACAGTAACTGTGGGAGTGATTAGTGATACTCCACAGCAGGTGTGAGAAGAATCATCTGCAGCAAGAGTGAGAAAATGAATCATAGCTAAAGATAGAATGGGCTGATCAGAGACTGGATGACATATGCATCATTGGCTGATAAAGATGAACAAGTAGAATGTATGACCATGGGAATCGCCTTGATAGATCAGGAGTGATTGTAAGATCTATAGTGATAGAATCATAAGAAATATAGGAAAAGTGAAGGAAAAATAAGAGAGAATAATAGCAGCCTGACACCTGTGGAGATGGCAGGAAAGCCCTGAGTTGTGGAACCAGCTTAGTAAGAGCTCACATACAAGCATATGAAAGCCACTGTATAATTTCATTTGTGGATGACCAATATGTGCAATTATCATACTTATGACTGCCAAGTGCACTCCAAGTTGTCAGCTGTGTGCAGGTGCCCCTTCTGAAACATTAGGCCAAGTATAGTACAGTCCAGTCCAGTCCAGTCCAGTCCAGTCCAGTTACATACCACAGGACCCTGAGTCAGACAGCATTTCAGTATATATATTCTCCATAACTACCTCAAATTACAACACAATCTCATAAAAGCTATATGGCTACAATGGCATATGTCTCTCATTGTTGCTGTATTTTTTCATATTAATAGTTGAGGTATGATAGTAACTGAGTGAGCAAACTTGAAAAGTAGCATTTGGACAAGAAGCTGAAAATTTTACTTACTAGTCATGCATAGTCACACAAGTCAGGTTGTTGTTTCTTTTCCTTCTTTTAAATTAAATTAAAAAATTTCCTTTTTCTGGTATGAGACACAACATTTGATGGAAATCATCCTCTGTGCTAATATAATGAAAAAACATCCCCACCCTGAGGAAATGTGTTGACACATGCCTGTTGCAGAGCAGGTAGTGTGGGGCTTGAAGTGGCCAGTATCACACAGCTCTAGTGAGGAGGCAGTCAAGTTAGAGCCTCATGTCAATTGTCTGGAGCTATTTGTTAAACATACATCAGCCAGGTTGTATCTGAGTCTTGTTTTTCTGAGATGTGGCATCACAGATTTCCGCAGCCATAATAAACTACCATGCCTTTCAGGTTACCAGTGCTCCACCAGTGTATCATGTGCACTAGTATCCATCAACACATTGTAACTGTCAGGATCTGTCTTTTCTTTTCCTTTTTCCTGATACTCTTGAAGTGCCATGATAAGGAATCACTCTATATCCAGTCATATGCCAGTCTGTATGAACACATGAGTGCAACCCCATAGCAACAACATTACATCATAACCATATGTCTCCTTCTGTTCTTTGATTCTATTGTCTCTTGTACTACTTATAAGCTACCTCAGATGTGTGCAAGAGGGCATTGTGTTGATTTCTGGGCAAGTCAGCAAGCAGAGAAAAGCCAAGACATAAAACAAATGGGCATCAAGCCCAAGACAGATTGAGATTGAGAGAAGGGATAAAGCCCATCAGAGCAAGAGGATAGAGCAATACTGCCACATCTGTAAGATAAGAGAAGATGTGTACCAAATGGTAGAGGGTACACAGAAGAAAGAGAGAGCTGCATAGAGCAGGTATGTTAGGAAAGAGCTAAGAGAGTAAAAGAGATACTCACCTCAGCACATGCAGAAGTGCTGAGGTCAGACAAAGACAAGGTAAAGAAGATATAGTAAGAGCAAGATAGAGTTTAAGAGGAGCTCAAACCATAAAGAGAAAAGAAATACCAATAAGATGAGATAGGGATAAGTATACTTAATAAGTAAACAGTGTGATCAGCATCATAAGGTAATGAAAAAACCAACATGTTCTTGACCTCTTGTGCCCCCTGCATCATCCTGTTCTCTTGTAACAGTTCACTGTCCATCTTGAATCCTAACTTGTTGTCCTTTTTGGAGTTCTCTTTCTTTGACTATAGGTGTTTGGCCACTATGTGTGCTGAATCCTAACACTAGGTCAAGAATCTTGTTTCACTCCCTTCAGGACTCATCCTGGCACCCCTGATCCCTGATCCCTTACCTGCAGGATTTAGGTTCAGTCATAGACAAAACCTTGTCCTATTCAGGGACATTCCTGTTGAATATCAAGGCCACAACACCTGGAGGATTACTGGTAGGTACTGACCAGTATCTTGATAGCAGCAGTGCTGCTTCACTAGACCCCTCAGTTCTGAACATACATGCTTATCATCTTGACCTTGCCACCTCTATCTCTGTCAATATCCCACTTCCTGGAGGTATTCTGACTACCCCAGGTAGAGCAACTAGCCCCATTCCTCTTCCACTTCCCTCAGGGTCATTGCCAACACCTGGACCCTCTCCATTTTATCCTCTTCTCCCTCCTAGTCCAGTTTCAATCCAAATTTCAGTCCCAGTGATGTCTACATCCACTCCCCAATTATTAAAAATCAACAAACCTCCTGAATACAATGTAAGACCTGCAAGCAGGCTACTGATGATTTTGTGAAACCAGGAATGAGCAGGCCAGAATGATGAGGAAGACCAAAGACATGGATTGCAGTGCAAAGGGGAGGAGACTAGAGAAGATGGAAGAGAACAGGGGCAAGAAAGAGGAGATGCCAGACATGAGGGCACAGATGGGGTAGAGGATGCTTTTCATAATCTGAAAAGACTTAAGAGAGAAAAGATGATGAGGGGAAAAGAGTAGATATAGAGATGAAGCTATAAAGTTGTAGCTCCACTCCAAAGACTGAGACAAAGACACTGCCTGATGCAGTAGAGATAAAGCATGGCCCAATGTAGACATGAGAAACTGAGCCATAAGACATAGACAAGATAGACAAGACAGAGTACAGCCACAGATAGAGATAAGACAAGGACAAGAGATAAGATGTGATGAGATAAGATATAGAAGGAATAGATGAAGAGATGAAGATGTAAGTATAGAGATATGGTAAGGGAACTGCTCAGCAGTGTAAAATTGAGACAAATTCCAACAGATTTTGGATGCATGATCTAGGTTACTTACTTATTTTATAGCCATGTGCCAGAACAATCTGGCAGCATGTAGTACAATATGTCTATAACACACTAAACTATGCTATGCAAATACTGCCAAGGAGACAGAGCTCGGAGACAGAGCAATGTACATATGTGACCACTGTATTTAAGGAGCCAGGGGCATGCCCCTCATCTCCAGCTACTTTCCAGCCACTATGAGTATGAGCTACCTCCAAGCTACCATGAGCTATCAGTCAAGTCATGCAGATTCTATGCTATGCCAAGACTGCTGCTATCTCAGTTACACCTTCTTAATATCATCTTCATCCACTCTATTATGTGTTCTAGCCTAAGAGTCTGCTGCTCTGGTCATACATGTCTATCTAACCATCTTATACCTTGAACTCACATGGAAGCCATCTTCCTTCCATACAACAATGGCTCAAGGAAAGACTTTGAAAGCTTCTATCTCTCTTGTCAGAAATATCTTATTGCCCATGCTGACCTACTCCCTTTGAATAGCCAAAAGATTCTTTTTGTGCTTTCCTTCATGACCAAAGGGACAGCAAAAGCCTTTAATGACTGCTACTTGCTCAAGCACTTTGAACAAACCCCATATCCATTGTATGTTGATTTTCTTACAGAACTGAAGAAGACCTTCAATGACCCACACAAGACCAAATGTGTGTACACAGAGTTGCAAGCTCTCAAACAGAAAACCAACACAGTCAAAGAATACAATGCCACCTTCCTTGCTTTGGCTTATGAAGCTGGAATTGTAGACAATGAGACAAAGATTGATTATTATGAACAAGGCCTCAATTCTGCCCTGTGTGACAGGATCTACAACAGAGACCTCCCTATTACCTTCAATAAGTGGATGGAATGTGCCATTCAACTGGATGTCCAATGGAGGTCTAGACAAGATCAAAAGAAGTTACACACACCAAGCTTCTTCCCTCACACCACTAATACCCCTCGCTGTGATCCAGACACCATGGATGTTGACAGGATCCATCCTGTTTACATTGAACAACCCTGGTTAAAGAAGCTCACAGATGAGGAATGGGATAAACTAAGAAGGGAAGGGATGTCAGACTCCTATTGCTGGCTTTATTTCCTGTCCCTCATTTTCTTTTTATATTCTTTTACTTTCTTTTATGTTTCCTTTTAGATATGATTGAATTAGATCATCTTATCATTTCATCTTATCTGATCTACATCTAATCCTCTATCTTATCACAGTCCTTACCTTTTCCTCATGGGAGGTGATTCTCACAGATGCTGCGCATCTGTCAGCAGTATACTCACAGCTGCTGCACTTTACTTACTGTCTGACCTGCCCTTTGCTAAGAGCAGCCTATTGGACGGTCTTTAGGGAAGGTCTATAATTGTGCTCCTGGTAACAAGAGTTTGGATATTGGCTTGATGAACGTAATAGAGATTCCGGATGACGATGAAGAGTGGGATTAGCGATATGGTTACAAGGATGATTCCACCAATAACTATACGGGGATCCAGATTGACTTAGCATAAGAAGTCTTAGTGAATGCTTTAGAGTTCTTAGACTTAGTTCTTAGAGAAGAGTGAGGTTATAGCAAGCTTAAGTCAAGCGCAGTTATAAAGAGAAATCCCTAGATTGTGAAGTTGACAAGACTGGGGTTTAAGACCACCAGTTTGTCAACTATTTATACAAAACTTAGCGATCTAACTATAGTACAGTTGCGCAGTAATGCACAGTAAGTATGTGTCCATGTGATATAAGTGGCTCAGCCACAAGCGCGAAATGAACATGAAACAAATAAGAGTAAATAAGAGCGAGAAAAGGGAGTCCTTGCTAATTGTATAGTAATAGTCCTTAGCAAGTAAATGTTATAATAAATAAAAGAAAGATAGAGAGAAAAAGATAAGTCTAATATAGTACCTGGAGCTATGCTCACACTTAAGTATATAAATACTTAAGTAATATAAAAGAGAAAAGAAAAGATAAGTCCTTACTAAGTAAAGTGGAGCTAAGCTCACACTTGTAGTAATAATACTACACTTTACTAGTAAGTAAGATAAAGAAAAAAGAAAAAGAAAAAAGAAACATGTTACGAGGTGCCAAAGCAAGTGCCTCATAACACCCTTAGTTACTGCACTTGGTCTGTGCATGCACTCCAGTACTATAAGTAGCTAAGTAGTATAGTGAATAGACCCCAGCTTGTTACAGCTGGTTTCACCCCTTATTCATTGGCTGAGATCTCTCACCCCTTGGCTATGATCCAAGGCAACTCCTGGTAAGTCCTCTTAAGGAGGCAGGGATAAGTCAGGAGTCAGTGGTCTCACACTACAGATGTCTGCTGTAGGCTTGATGATCCTGACAAGGGAAGTGTCTTGCATGCAGGCAGAGTGGACATATGGCATCACAATGCCCTGCAAAGCAGTCAAAATTCTGGATCCAGGCAGTAGCAGAAGAGCCATCACTGGACTCATCTATTCCTGCTATTCTGTCATCTCAACCCTCAATGTCTCACCAATCTTGGGTTCATTCCACTGTTAATGGTAATTCTGATTGGGAATCTTCCAGCCCACCAGCATATGATGCAGAGGAAGTCTGCCAACTTTATGAATACATCCCTGCAATGCCAATGGAGGGTAGGAGAGTGCTGATGGAATTCTCTGAGGATTTTTAACAAGTTCTGAGTCCCATACACAACTCAGAACTTCAATCATGTACCCTGACAATATGCTGAGAACTACACCATAAATGACTTCATTTACCATTCCTGTCATGCTCTCCAACTCATCATGAAGCCATATAATCAATAAAAGAGCCCTCATTGACAGTGGGGCAACCAACAACTTCATCAACATTCATCTTGTTGAGAAAACCAAGCTTCAACAAATACCCCTTCCTAGGGAGTGCACCATTCAAAATGCCAATAATACCAAAAACATATTGGGATGAATCAAGAATGAAGTTGAACTTTGTATGCATATTGGTACTCACTCTGAAGTTCTTCACTTCTATGTAATGGAATTAGGGCATGATGACATCATACTAGGACATCAATGGTTTGTACACCATAACCCTGAAATTGATTGGTGCAAGAACCAACTATGGCTTTCTCAATGTCATCCTTCCTCAATCTGTGCCAAGAAACATGTCTTCAAATCCCAGGGAGTTCAACAGGATCACCCCTTGAACATGATGATCAGGTGTACATGGGGTTCTTTGATGAAGAACAACTACAACAAACTACTCAAACTGATTCTAGCTCCTCTATCCTGCTCCACTTCCAAAAATTCCAATCAGTCTTTGATGAAATTACCTCTCACACACTACCACCACTGCAAGAATGGGACTATGCTATTGACCTCAAACCTGATGCAATCCCTACTAACAACTGTAAAATATATCCTCTCAACCCCACAGAACAAGAAGTGCTAGATACCTTCTTACAGGACATGCAAAGCTGAGGGTATATCCATCCATCAAAATTGTCCTTTGCATCTCCCTTCCTCTTCATCAAAAAGAAGGATGGAAAACTCCAACCTGTTCAAGATTATTGACAACTGAATGCTATAACAATCAAAAACCAATACCCCCTCCCCCTGATCTCAGATATCATCAACAAATTGAAGTCTGCCACATATTTCACCAAGTTCAATGTATGCTAGGAATACAACAGTGTATGAATAAAGAAAGAGCATGAATGGAAGGCTGCATTCAAAACCAATCACAGCATGTTCAAACCATTGGTTATGTTTTTTGGGCTTATGAATTCTCCCACTACCTTTCAAGCAATGATGAACTCACTTTTCAAAGACCTTCTAGATACTGGGAATGTTTTCATCTATATGGATGACATCCTGATTGTGACACCCACTGTTGAAGAACATAACACTCTGGTTGAACAAGTTCTTCAGTGTCTCCAGGATAATCACCTCTTCCTCAAACCAGAAATGTGTTTCTGGCAACAGGAAGAGGTAGAATATCTTGGACTCATCATTTGACTGGGACATATCACCATGGACTCTAAGAAATTAGATGGTATTCAAAGTTGGCCAGTACCCACCAAATTAAAGGAAGTCCATGCCTTCCTTGGATTAGCTGAGTTCTATCACCACTTCATCCAAAACTTTTCACAACTTACACAACCACTACATGATCTCACCAAGAAAAATCAGGAGTGGACTTGGGAGAAGTCACAACAACACACCTTTGCCACATTGAAATCTGCTTGTGGTAGAGTATTATCCTAAAGGGGTGAGGATGGAGTATGGCACCCAGTGGCTTACATGTCTAAATCCTTTACAGAAGCAGAATGGGATTATGATATTTACAATCAAGAATTACTTGCCATCATCAAAGCCTTTGAAGAATGGAGACACTACTTAGAAGGGGCCCCACACACAATTGAAGTTCTATCTCATCATAAAAACCTTGAAGTATTTTGAGAAGCCCACAAACTATCCAGATGGCAAGTGAGATGGGCCATTTCCTTACTCATTTTGATTTCAGCATTCTCCATGTACTGGGATCCAAAGCAGGTTCCATGGGAGAGAAGTCTTCAATTGCACATATGGTGTGTGGATTTAATTTCTGTAAGCAGGATTCATTATCCCCTTTGAGTAAATCATTGGGGTAAAGGAATCATCTGCCTTGTCTGGATCAAATGCTGTTCTGGAAGTCATTGTTGGATCGGTTCTGGTCTAACCTAATGGTGAGATCTTGCCACTCTTGTAAGGTTGTCAGTAACATATCCTTGGTTGACATGATGGTATCCCTGATGTCTTTTCTGAGACCATTCTTGAATTTCTCAATGTTGGTTATATTGTTATAACCCATGGTGTCGGCAATGGAGTTAAATACTGTGATGTATTCTGAAGCTGTGCCTCTTCCCTGGACTAATCTATCCAGGTTGTTGCATGATAACTCCCCTTCATTACTTGGGTATAACTTGTCCCCAAATTGTTTCTCAAATTGTTTCCATGTGAGCATTGAAGTGGTCATGGTGAGCTGATTGATGATTTGTCCAGCCTATATTCCAGCAACCATTCCTTCCTTGCAAAAGGATAATGCAAAGGCAATTTTATCTGCATCATCTTTGAAATTCTTGGTAAAGAAATGGAGTTTAACCTTTTGGATAAAGTCCTTTGTGGTGGATTTGGTTCCAGAAAACTCAGATGGCTTATTGAGTTGGGGTTCCTTGGAGGAAGCAGATGATGTGTTAGCCATTCTTGGTACAGATTGTTGAATTCTCATTGGGTTTGGGTGATTTGTTGTTGGCATTGGATCAGCTGGATCTGAAGTCATAATTCTGGGGGTGATTCTTGATTGAAAGAAAGGGGTGGATGAGGTAATGGTTTTGTCTCTTGAAGTTTGTGCTTGAGGAGTAAAGAAGGCTTCCACTTGAGGAAGGTTTTCTGAAACATTAACAGGTGTTTGTGGTCTTGGGGGTTCTGAGCAAGTTCCTGTGTGAGATTCTGATCATGATCATGATATAAGATTCTGTTTGTATTTGAGGATCATGGGTAATGAAGATACTCATTCTGGAGATACTTTGACATAATAGTAGTCCTCTTTGTCTGTGGTATCCCAGCAAATGATAACTTGGTATTCAGAGTTATCAGGGCATATTTGGTCTTTGTAGATCCACTGGTTATGTTTGTTGTGGAAGGTATATTCATCTTCTTCATTGGTATATTCTTTGAGGGCAACAGGAATATGGTTTTTGAGAAGTTGTCTATGTTTGTGACCAACTTTGATGTCTAGTGATATTTCTCAATGGATATTTGCTGATAGAAGTGATGTTTCATTTACAATGGGTTCCCCATTAAGATAAGCTGTTTGGGGTTCTGGATTGGTATGAGTGAAGTAAACAAGTTGGTTATCAATGTAAAAGAGTTTGTTGCTGCTATCATATTGGAGGTAATTGGGCCACTGGCAATTGGTTACATCTAAGGTGGTGGCATTGGCAGGAAGAAGTTGATTGTGGTAATCTCCTTGGAGATTAGATGATGTAGAAGCCATGGTAAGGGTGCACACTTCCTAGAAGCATGGTTGGTTGTTAGGAGGAGTTTGGAGTCTTGTCAAGGTGCTAAGAGTGGCCTATTAGGGAAGGTCTGTGATAATGATACCCCTGGTAACAAGGTAGTTTATATGCATTTGATAAACATAGTAACCATTCCTGATGACAATGAAGAGTGGGATCAATGAGATAGTAATGAGGATGATTCCACCAATGACTATGCAAGGATCCAGGGTGACAAGTTTAGGATGTTGTAGCAACACTTAGTGACTTTAGAGATCTTAGACCTAGTTCTTAGAGAAGTGAAGCAGGTTTGTAATGAGCTTTAAGTCAAGCACAGTATAGGAGAATCCTTAGATTGCAAAGTTGACAAGACTGGGGTTTAAGACCACCAGGCTTGCAACTACTTATACTAAAGATGAGTCCTAAGAATAGTACAAACAATATAAGGTTCACTGATCAACAAAGATTGCACAGCAATCAACAAGATCATGTGACTTGAGATGTATCCATAGTAAGCTAAGCTAATGTAGCCACAAGCACAAAGTGAACAAGAGATAAACAAAGATAAACAAAAGACAATATGGGACAAGTCCTTGCTAAATGTATAGTAATAGTCCTTAGCAAGTAAATGGTATAATAAATAAGGGAAAAAAGGAAAGAAGGATAATAATGCTTTACAGTGCTTGGAGCTATGCTCACAGCTAAGTAAATGAATACTGTAGTACTGTAAAGGGTAAATGATAGAGTCCTTACTATAAGTTGGAGCTAAGCTCACAGCTGTATTTGATACTACACTTATAGTAAGTAAGGAAAAAGAAAAAAGAAAAAAGAAAAAGAACAAGGAAGGAGAAAAACATTATGAGGTGCCAAAGCAAGTGCCTTGTAACAGCTGTGCTCACACATGTGACAAAGGCAGAAGGATTGTTAGAGATGTTGATGCCTTCAAATAGGAATGATATGACATGCACAATGTGCATAGTGTTGGGGACATCCATGCATGTGTTGAGGATGCAGAGGTTATCCTCAAGGTAGCCAACACATGTGAGTGCATTATCCTTGCTAAGGATCTCACATGTATTCCCTTTGAATTGGATATGTGCACTGCATTTCACAAGTGTGGAGACTAAGAGGAGATTACCATGGAGTCCAGGAACATAGAGTGTGTCCTGCAGGATAGCCTGATTCCACTTCATGTTGGTGCACATCATTGTGTAGATGTTGCCAGCACCCTCAGCTGGGATGTAGCTGTTATCACCTAGCCAGACTTTGTGCAGCATAGCAAATGGATGGTAGAGGTAGAACCAGTCACAGTTGGAGCTCATGTGGCAACTGGCACCTGTTATGAGGCACTTGCTTTGGCACCTCATAACATTTTTTCTTTGTTTCTTTTTCTTTTTCTTTCTTTTATTTTACTTACTATAAGCATAGCATTAACTACAGCAGTGAGCTCAGCTCCTACTTATTGTAAGGACTCATTTCCTTTTCTCTTTATAGTACTTAAGTATTTACATACTTAAGTGTGAGCTTAGCTCCAAGTACTATATTAGACTTATTTTTTTCTCTTTTATCTTTCTTTATTTATTATAACATTTACTTGCTAAGGACTATCATTATACAATTAGCAAGGACTCCCCTTTCTTGTTCTTATTTATCTTTGTTTATCCCTTGTTCATTTCGCACTTGTGGCTGAGCCACTTATATCACATGGACGTTTACTTACTGCACATTACTGCACAACCTTACTATAGTTAGATCTCCAGTTTTGTATAAATAGTTGACAGACTGGCAGTCTTAAACCCCAGTCTTGTCAACTTTGCAATCTAGGGATTCTCCTATACTGCACTTGACCTAAGCTTGTTACAAACTTGCTTCACTCTCTAAGAACTAAGTCAAAGATCTCTAAAAAGTCACTCTAAGCATTGCTAAAAGACATCCTATACTCATCACCCTGGATCCTTGTATAGTCATCAGTGGAATCATCCTCATCACTATCTCATTGATCCCAATCTTCATTGTCATTAGGAACATCTATTATGCATATCAAGTGCATATCCACTCCCTTGTTACCAGGAGTATCATTACAGATCTTCCCTAAGACCATCCAATAGGCCACTCTTAGCAGCACCAGAGTTGATGAGCTGGCAGGATGTGAGGTTGCCACATTGTGTGAGTTGTTGAAGAGATTGAATGATGTGTCATCATTATTGTCTTCATCATGCATTTGAGTGCATAGCACTGTGCTATTGGTAGTGGCATGCACCATCATGGCATGCTTTTCACACTCAGCTTTGAGCTTTCAACAGTTGTCAGTTTTGTGGCCATGGATTTTGCAGTGCATACAAAATCCTTTGTGCCTTGCACTTTGCCTGTCACTCCTCATCCAACATTGCAGGCCTCATAATCTATTGAAGGACATTGCTTCAAACCAGAGTCTAGTCAACTGTGGAACAAAGAGAGAATATATTCCCTTCTTTCTACAGTTGGCTAGAGAGTGGATGAAGCCACCCCCTCCAATAAGTGCTACTATCTACACCCCTTTAGAAATTGGTAATTGATACCCTCCCCCCCTGCAACAATCCTCTGGATATTACCTCTGACCCCAATAATAGTATTAGTGGAGTCAGAGGAAATAGAGCCAGGTGATCAAGTTGGGAGAGAAGGGTACCAACTTACAAAGGGGTGTAGAGGTTATAATAGTTTAAGTATAGAGAATGGGACTTTGCTAGGTTTGATTGGGGACTTGTAATGAGCCCCATCCTTAGGAGGTTTCCTGTGGCTACCTCTTGGTTCTGATCACCATGACTTTCTCCTTGATGGAGGTAGTAAGAAATAATAAGGAAGATGTTAGCAAGGTCACAGGGATGCAGCCAGGCAAGAAGGCCCCTGAGAACATGGCCAAATACAATGTTCTCATAGCAATAGGAAAATACACCCCACCAGATGCAGTACCCAGACTGGCTGGAAGTGCTACCCCCAGTGCCAAGACCCCTGATGTGACAGCAATGCCCATCATGTTGTGGGGCTGTAGTGGGGTGTCACTGTGGACCCAAATGGCATGAAGGAGTAGGTGGTTACAAGATACAATGTCGGCGAGCAGAGGATGAGGGAGTTGGAAGCATGTCCATGGCAACATAGTATTCAAATGGTCACAGGAGGGAGAGTGGAAGAGCCTGTCTTTTACAGGTGCTAACCACAGGTTTTTATATGCTGTACTACTTTTCAGGCAATACAGTCATTATTGTCTTGTATTGAGAAGTAACAGTATGTCCTCTAGTATGTCCTCATAGTCCTGTACTTGTGAGAGTATATGTATAGTTGTTCCTGAGCAATCACAATACATCGGTCCCTGGCATACGCGACCCGAAGAGGGGATTGTTGACGGGTTATTGTCCAAGCTGTGTAGTACAGATGAAAGAGACAGCATTCCACTGTGAAAAACGTGATGGAGAAGGACATTTGATGTCATCAGGAGCAGCAATGGCAAATACGATGTTTCATGATCATTGTCTTTTATTGTAAAAGCACAGTATGTCCTTGTATAACATCGTGTTTCTGTGTAGCGTACGTTTGTCAACGTAGGTAAAAACAGGCAAACGTAAGTTAATTACAACACGGTCATAGAATTAGTTACGTAGCTGGGCCAATGACTCGTTCTCATCATGGGAGGTGTTCGCCCGTCATTGGCCTCATGAGGGCTTGAGTACAAGTTGCTGAAGCGATGATTGTCCTGCAACGTGGTGGCATTCTCGTCAAGGTGAGAGGTAATCGACTTGATGAGGTCGTACTTGGCGTCGCTCTCTCGCTCAGGCGCGATGTATTCCAACCAGTCCTTCAGGTTCTTCTTTGATAAAAGGGAACTGGTCAGTTGTATGTTATGTATCGCATGCTGCTCGTAATGTCTTCTTTCGTGCCAAAGCGTCCTGCTTCGTAACTTGTGCCATGATGAAATTAAGACAAAGACTAAAGGAGACAAGGCATGACCGGGACAAATCCTTGTTCTCCCCCTACGTACAGTTGTATAGCCCGAACGAAATAACAATGTGTCGCCGACTAATAGACCACCAAA
>QLPN01001038.1:4874-34495 GCA_003314395.1 Albatrellus ellisii
GGAGACTAACCACGCTGTATGTTGTGTAGAGGATTGGGACCAGCTCTGTCCTTTGTATCAGCAGTTTATCAACGGAACGACCAGTCGTCGCTCCATTTAATCGACAGTACAAGTCCTAGTTTCTTGTCCCCAACTACCTACTCCGTATGGTTAACCCACTGATTAACCCACAAATACGAATATTCTGTATTTATGTCTCTAGTTCCATCTACTATGGCTATTGATCTGCTTATCGCGTCTCTTTCCCTTCTTGTTGTCGTTCGAAGCCTATCACTCTGGTTCACACTGTTTCTTCGCTGACTGCGCTTGTACTTAGTCTCCATTGATCCGTGTCCATGGACAGTCCTAATGTGCTGGTCATACTATACTAATCGAAATCAGATTGTATATTGTTCTGCTCAGATCCTGCGGAAGAATGAATTATTCAAAGGAAATAAATAGTAGCACAGTATCCACCAATTGTGCTGCTCAGTTCCTAGTCCCTCCGCTCCCTATGGCCAGCGTTGCAAATCACTCTGTATATTGAGATAAAAAAGGCAGCTGCGCCCAGCTATTCTAAAGTTATAAAGTTGTTGACACAATAAGAAGTCATTCTGGTTTACTCTCACGTTATTGCAACCTCTTCTGCTGAGGTCAGCAATGGAGACTACTTCTGACGCGTTCTCATAACATCCGCCTTAGGGCGTCGCACTACATGCGCCTCAGAACTATCATCATTTACAGGAGATACCGCCCCGGAGCCTCTCCGAAATGCATCGTTCTCGCATGACTCTCCAGCCCCATTATACATGCCCATCGAAATCACTTCATGAGACGTCCCCTCTAGCTGTACTTGTTCTGGCCGATACCCCGGTGGGTAACTTGAACCCCACAGACAAAGGCGAGGCTAGGTTATCCTGGTGTTGCTTGCTGCTCCGGCGCCTTGTCAGGGTTTCATTCCCGTTGAAACAGGCATAGCAGACGTCACTGTCGAATATTGATGCTGGTAGCCTAATACATTCTCCTGATATGCTGCAGGACGTCGCCTTTCGTCCCGGTCGTTGGGAGGACCCTGCATTCCAGGAACACCCAGCATTCCATGCAACACCCTACCCCGGCAGCGTTATTCTGAAAGAGGACGTCTCCGTGCATATACGCGATGAGGTATGAGGCATCAGGGCCGAGCACTCTCCTTGTGCTCATCACGCATGATGTGGCGAGGACGCTCGCACAATGCGCTTGTCAAATGTTTCTCCCTGCTTCCAGGACCGATGTACGAAGCTCGCTCACAGGTTGGTAACAAAGAGTCACTGCGAAGAGTCGATCATGCGTTTGGAGTCATGTAGAGCAGACGATGGATTATGGTAGGCAAAAAACGTACAGCCTTGGAACGACAACGTACATCTGTCGTCTGCTGTCGCTATATACTGTACAGAAAGAAGTAATCGGGCAGCCACGTGACGAGGTGATGATGATAGTCTGAGCTGCGTCGTCACCGTAACGGTGTTCCAGACTATGGCGACCCCAGCTAATGAACCACACGAGGAGTTCCAGTATCTCAACCTCCTCAGAAACGTGCTGGACAATGGAGAGATGCGTCCAGATCCCACGGGATCCGGCATGATCTCTCTCTTTGCACCGCCCTCGCTCCGCTTTTCACTAGCAGACTCTACTCTCCCTCTCCTCACAACTAAACGTACGTTTCTACGTGGAATCATAGAAGAACTTCTATGGTTTGTGAAAGGATCTACGGACTCTATGCTCCTCTCTCGCAACGGCATAAATATTTGGGATAGTTATGGCTCAAAGGAGTTTTTAGAGAAACTCGGGCTAGGTCATCGACGTGAAGGAGATCTAGGTCCCGTATACGGCTTCCAGTGGAGACATTTTGGGGCACAATACGTCGACTGCGATAAAGACTATGCCGGAGAAGGGGTTGATCAGTTAAAGGAGGTCATTCGCAAGATACGAGACGATCCTACCGATAGACGCATCATTTTGAGTGCCTGGAATCCCGCAGGTCGCCGTTTACTGCCTCTCCACGTAGATCTCCATGGATCTGATGTTCTCATTATACAGACATCACGCAGATGGCTTTGCCGCCGTGCCATATGATGTGCCAATTTTACGTGCACCTTCCTTCCAGCGCCGAGCCTACCGCACAGCACCGCCTGTCGTGCTTGATGTATCAACGTTTCGCCGACTTAGGACTCGGTATCCCATTCAACATCGCCTCATATGCGCTTCTGACCCATATGATTGCACGCGTTACTGAAACCGTACCCCACGAGCTCGTCATTCAGCTTGGCGATGCACACGTGTGCCGGGATCACGTCGACGCACTTGAAAAACAATTGGAGCGAGATCCAAGACCCTTTCCCAAGTTACGGTGGCGCAGAGACGTTCACGACATCGAGGAGTTCGTGTATGACGATTTTATTGTGGAGGGATATGACCCGCATCCGCCAATCCAGATGAAGATGGGCGTTTGAACGGTGACATGATGCGGTGCTGTATCACAAATCGGTTGTATGTGCGTTTTTTTTTACAATGCAATGTTCCTTTATTCACGGCCAGGACAAAATCACGCGAGGAAAATACTTCTCGAGCAATGATTTTGTCGCATATCGATCTTCAGCTGTAATCGCTGGAATGGCTCCCAGTTGACAGGTTCATTCGGATTGCCGAATGCGATTTCGTGAAAGATCGTAACATGGCACTGAAGTCTGCAGGTCCCGCGCACGTTGGGACGCCTGGATAAATTTATCCCTTTTTTGCTTGAACAGGCGACGTACTGCGAAGTGGCGTTGACTGCTCCTCCTAGAGGACTTGTCGAGGATTCAGTCGATCGCTCATTCTCACGCAGGTTGAAGCATGAATCGTTGATCGTCAGCACCAACTCGACTATGCATCTTGGCCGAGCCAGCTGCTTGATTTTTGTATGCATGTTGACTCTGGTCATTTTCCGAAGGGCTGCATATTATCGCGTGTCATTTGCAGGATGAGGGTCGTCAGCTTGGATACGAGGCAGGTGCTGTGCAAACAAAGGGGAGGTATCTTCCGCCGTTGTCGATGCGGCGAAGACGCTTCCTGCCGGGGAGCGAGGTGGGCGGAGCAGTCGAGAAGGCCACAGCTGCCGGAGCACTGGGCCGGTTGGCAGTATTTTGGCCCAATTTGCGCAAACGGTTCATTACGAATTCGGCATATTCTTTTCTTCTTTTCTTTTCTTTTCTTTCATCTCGCTATTCTTACATCATGACTCGTCAACACCATCTCTGACTCACTACTATCTCTTATGACTCCAACTGACTCCCTCTGACTCGCAGTGACTCACATTCGCGCACGCTCGTTTCAGCACGATCACGCCGCTGTTCTACTAGGCTATTCATAGCCATGTCCTTTACTATAAAGACCCCATGTTTTTCTGTACGTTTCTCTACATTTGTTCTCTTGTGTAGAACTCCTTGTATCCTGCTCTACTCCGCCTGTACACGTTGCGTTGTATCTCTCCGCGCGTACTCTCTGATTGGGTTGTTCAGCGTCGGCACCCATTCTGCTAGCCCAGACTAGGATCTGCCGCGTCGCCACGTGCTAATCCTAACAGTTCTGCTATAATAGTCGTACCCACGATTTAAAGGGGAGGCCGTACTTTGCTATATGGCCTGGGTAAGTAAGGAGTAGTATTCTAAGGATAAATGGCTGAGTGTAACGGTCTGAGTAGAGTCAGATCATCGGATCAAGTTACAGTCGAGCGACAGCAGTCAAGCCCGCGATAGCAGCAGTGGATCAGCTGCAAACTGAATAGACAATGAAAAGGTTTATATATTATTGTATCCGAGGGCCACTCAAGTTGAAGATGAGAAGAACTTGCTGTCAGTAATACACTTATGAGAATATCGTAAACAACGGCGACTGATGAACAAACTATTGTGGCACTATGCCTGTACAATCTGCTTACATGAAGGATATCTTCGAGACTACTACCTGCTGCGGCAATCAGCGCACCGCGGGACCCTCTTCCGAAACGATCTCCATCGATGGCTGAGACGGTCTTCTTTCCAATCTCAAATTCCACCAAGGAACGATGCAATGAGATAAGGAACATCAACTCTTTTTTCTTTTGATAAGCTGATCATCGATACAGTATCTGCGAGAATAGAAGACGGACTCGGACCATACAAACGACGTTCAGTTACTACAGTACGACGGATAAATAGCCCTCGGGACTAAGCAGCACAAACGATGGTCAGCGCGCTGCCCCTTGCCTCCTCAGACCGCCGGGCTTACCTCTCTGTCCCACGGCTCTACTGCCCGCCCTCCCCCCGCCCATACTTGGGTGGGCGACCATTCCACTTCTGAGGCAGAGGCAAGTGCCTGTCGGCGAGGCGCCTCAAGTGTTGCTTGCTTTTCTCGTGCCGTCTCTTGGACTCCTCTCTGGGGAAGGATATCTGGCAGATGTCACAATAGGATCTTGGGGTAAGGTATTTGTCCTTGATGTGACGCAGGACATCGGTCTTCCTCGCAGAAGTATACCCACAGTTGAGGCATACCCAGCCGTTTCCTGTGATGCTCTCCTGCAGGAGAGCATCGACATGCGTTTGCGCGGTATGAGGCCCCGAGACCAAGCTCTGGACACTCTCTTGGTTCCCGTCGAGTGTATCGGCTATGCCGGTCTGTTCGTGGGTGGTGGGTGTATTTTTGTTTGGTTCGGGGGCCATGCCCGCAGTCTGCTCTTCAGTAGGTGCAGACATGGCCCCGAAGTCGTAGTGGGGGGCCATGCTGGCCCTCCTCTTGAGATCCCGGGTGTAGGAATCCTCGTCTTGGATTAGCTTGGCCTTGTGCTTTCCCGACGTCGCCAGGTAGCCATGAGCCTCCTGTTCACGCCAGTCCGGTGAGTCATTGAGCATTTGGGAAGGGAGCGGTCGAGCTGTTTGCAGGTACAGTGGATGATGGCTTGTGCTCGAGCCAGGATGCATCCATGCAGAGCTGATATCTGTGGGTATTGAGGAGGAGATGGACATGTTGCCCATAGTATATACAGGCATGGTCCTGTCGACAAATGGCATGTGGTCGGTGGCCATAGACCACACGAGTGGTACAGCAGGTACTGCAAATGGATCGGCAGCAAAGGTGGTCGAGGAATGGGCGAAGCTCCCTGAGGCAGGTAGCATGGGACTCAGAGGGATGTCCGGGGCGCTGTAGCCGGTCCATGCAGGTGTGCTGTGGCCAGTCCAGTCAGTGAGGGTCTGGGACACCACAGGGAGGGAGGGGATGGCAGGGTCTGTTGCAGTCCTGCTGGCTATACTAGCATACGTCTGGTTTCCAACGTCATGATATGTCTATTTTCTTCAGCATGCTGCAAAGTTAAATGATATCTACTCACATGCTGGTAGGACTGGCCACTCCAGTCCAACGTCTCGACATGGTCGTACGCCATCCCGTACGAACCTACATGGTGGTGGCTGGGGCCAGAGGTCCCCATGCTGTATGAGGTATCGTGGCGTGATTCCTCGTTCTCGGTCACGAGAATGTTCACAGAAACACCGTAATTTCTCGAAGAGAACATATTACTGAGTGTAGAGCAGAAGAATCGATGAAGTTCAATGCAGACGTTTGGTAACTTTGGTATCTGTGGCCCACCTTTGTGGAGGAAGCTTCATATATTGTGCCCACTTCGCAGGGCACACCTGCAGTCGCCTATGCGCCTCTCGGGTGAGTTCGTAATTTGACGTCGAAACTTAGTGTCTAGTCCACGCCGATCCAATTGATGCAGCATCGCTTTCCGGTTCACCCTTGGCATGTACTTTATTCCCGTTCTAGACCGTGTTTCAGCCGGCAGGAACTTGGCGCAGACTCAGCTTAGGTTGTCGAGCAACTATCTCCCATGTCATCATAGTAGGGGCCGCCTGGTCGGGATACTTTTCTGATATCCACCACCCCCATTGGGTCCGTCTGCATCAAGCGAAGAAGTGCGTGCTTCTCTTAACTGTGATGTAATCTATCTTGGTCCTTCCAGAAGCATTTATTACTTCATTGTCCTTTGTTCTGCTGTATCGATGGCCTTGCGGATGAGCGTCTTGATACCGTCATTTTAGCCTTCCGGACCGGTGAGACGCCTTGGCCTTGTATTGTTCTTAATGATTCTTTCTGATCCGATATTTGTTGGACATCAGGCGAGTCGAGTCCTGCTCATACAATTTCCGACAAGATTCAATGCCCATGCTTATTATCCTCAGCTCCCCATTGTATATATCCTAATCCGGTTCAAGTTTTTTGTCGGACGACGGGGCATCTAATCATTAAAGGCTGCAATGTACATGAAGTGATTGGCGAGATACATGTTCCCATACAGTGACTGGGTGACTTCCCATAAGAATTTAGAGCGATTTAGAGCACCCTAAACCTTATTTACCAACCTCCCGGGTCCATTTCAAGCTCAGCTCGTCGCTGCATCACCGCTCATAATTTTTTTGATCCTCTCTAAATTGAAAGTCTAGGGAGGGAGGGGGGGCCTCTCTAGATGCAAAAGGCCATCTCTAAACGTCTCTAAACGTGCTGTAATCAGGCACAATGTTTTGCTGATGCCTTGCTGACGACTGCAGGATCATCCCCTCTTCATCCTACTTTCTATGGTTGTTTCTCTTGCTATTTCCATTATCTTTCATTATAAATTCCCCATTCCCTTATATTCTTGAGGCCTTGAGTGGAAGAAACCCCTATTGAAGCCATAGGTGAATAAATCACTATGTGAGTCATTTTTGTATACTGAGCATGCTGTGACAACGGCACGCTATGACGACAGCACACCACGACAACAATAGTACTGCAGTGGCTGAGCACCGCGGTGGCAGGGATGGTGGTGGACCATGGCGCGCGCATAAGGTCTGTGAAGGAGACTAGGCCAAGACCACACACGCAGGCAAATATCAGTGGCGGTGCAGGATGGTGGTGGCAGTGGTGTAGAGGAGACAGGCCCTGATGGCGGCGACAGTACAGGATGGTAGCCCACTCACCGTCTGACCAGTGTACACCAGGTGCACGAAACAAACATCATGTTTGCTTGGTTCGCACCCGCGCCGCTGCCAACAACGTCACATGTGCCCTCTTACATCACTCTTGCACAACAGTCCAACTGCCCCCTTCTCGCTTGCTACTAACCGCTGCAGGCTCTTTTCCACTGCCGCCATGTCACCTGCAGGCCCCTGACTGTGCCCCTAGTGCTCACCATCACTCGCTGTCACCCACTGCTGCTGTATCTGCATGTATCCTCATGGCACCTTCCTGTATCTTCTCCGTGCCCACCTGTGCCTCTGTGCACCAGTTCGTCATCCTAGTGGATGTTCGTACATACAAATGGCTGCACAGCATGTTGTAGGAACAATGCATGGACCTGTTTTGGACTCAGGATCGACACGACTGGTCTCGTACCTACACTAAAAACTTTCCTATGTAGTTCTTTTCTTCTCAGTCCTCTATGAAAAGTCTAAGGTCAGAATCCACTATCAAATAGATCATCTACACAAAGCTGCCGGTATAAAGAACAGAGAGCAAGGGTACAAGTTACTTCAAAAGTGCAGCAGCCAAGCCAACTCATAATTCTCTAAATTTCGTTATGGCTTAGGGCAGTTTGCTCTAAATTGCTCATAAATTTGAGGTGATTATGAGATTATGAGATTATGAGATTCGGAGCCCTAAATTCCTGTGGGAAGTCATCCACTTGACACTTTCCGTGGTGACGGAGATGGGGAAACTCGGGACGCACTGAAAATTGTTTGTTTGAAATTCTGCCAGCGACAGCACTACATGCGGCGCCGATGATGTGATTTGACACAAGATGAAGTGATTCGTGTGATAGGGTCGTAAGCGATTCATCTGATGCGTCGAAGCAGCGGGAGTAAATCGATGTACCTTTAGTCATGAGAACATCAATCCCAAGTCTGTCAGGAAGCAAGTGCCCAAGAGTCATGGCCACAAAGGTGAACTGCCAGTAGGGCCGGCGAAATTATCCCGGCAGTGCTTTTGCAAAGTACATTTATCTGGTATCCAGCTCCAACTAGCATGTCATTGTTTATATACCTTCCTAATGAGTCTGGAATTCTATTTGTCATCGGCGCTCGCATTGTCTTTTTGACACCGATGCGCAAGAATGAATACTTCCCGGTGAAGAAGGCTTGTCTCACTGGCACTCGGCGGAGATATATCCTGGTTCGATGAGTACCCATAGTGTCAGGCTTTCATACGGCAATGATTAAGTGAAGCGGACCACACAGAGACAAGTCCCAGCCCTGTCAGTAAGACTGGTTTTACTTCTGGAAGTTGTTCTCGACACAGACCTATTTGGATTCAGGCCGGACGCGTTCACACTAAAAAGTTTTCCCCACGTATAGCCCTTTCCCCTCAGTCTTCTACGAAGAGACCGAGGTCAGTAGCTGTTCGCCATAACGTTCTTTTTTCCTTATTCTCTCTCTGTAGAATACACATTCTATTCTACAGTCTATCCACTCTCTCTATCGAACCAAACTTCTATAGTTTGCGCTCTGGACAGCGGGTTTTAAGATGGCAGAGTCCCTTTATCAGATTCATGAATGTTGGCAGTGAAACACCCTATCGACCTGCACCTGCGTCGTGAAGTGTTGTCCGGTTCGTCTTTGACGTCTTGGCAATCAAACTGTATGAAGTTCTGTCCAACGTCGCTTGGTGTCTGTCAAAGACTCAGATGCAAGAACGTAAAAGGTGATCAAGGCCATCATCGGACACCTAATGACGCGTAGTGCGGATGTAAGTCACTAAGTGACTGGTTGAAAATGCTGCAGTTTTTTTTTTTTCATTCTATATCACCACTACCTATCACCTAATTCAAGACATCGATACAGAACACAACATCTCTGCCTGCTTTGTTACCTAGCCGACGGGGCGCACCTCCATCGCACGCAGAAAATGCGAGATGTTGAACCGGCAGTGATCGAGACCGCAAGCGTTGGATGGTGTGTGGAGCAGGAGACAACATGTGAGCAATTGTCTCCAAGCAGTCTTGAAGCTGCAATTACGGCGTCTGCCCGCCAACGCCTAACATCCACTGGACTTGTACGAACCCAGACGTCTCTGGGGTTTTGTATCTAGTCAGGAGGATGCCTTGGCGAAGATATGCGGCGCTGAACAACACGGGATATTAGACGTCCTCAGTCCTATAAATAGGTAGACTACACACTGTCCGCCAAAGTACTACAGTTTTATGCGAGAGAGGTCCGTGCTGTGTGTCGTTAAAGGGGTGGCGGAAAGTACATGTCTGGAGAACTCCCAGTTCTGCATGGTCAGAGAGCCTATTTGAGCAACGATGAGAGGAATTCGATGGAGCACAAGAAGTCAGAGGTCCTGGTGAAGATCACGTCGCAGATTTGGTCGATTTCTAACAGCATGTGAGTTACGAACTTCCGTTCCTTTGTTGACATGTGCAGAGGACTTGCGACAATGATATCATGGCAGAAGAACTGTGGATAGCCGAACACTCTTCCACATTGGTTCGATACCCAGCCTGGCAGTTGTCATCCATGTTCCCCTTGTATGTTTCGACATGATCGATAGGGTATATCGCTCTGGCCAACTTTGTCGACAGCACCGTCCAGGAGGCGTGCCCAATAGTAGACTTGGGAGTAAAGGTTTGGGACGTGAAGAGCTAAAGGAAATCTAAGAGTTTACCAAAGACTTCGAGTGGAATACGGTATATATCGCACCTTCAGCATCCACGACCTTTCCCAGCTCTTGATTGGTGCTCTCATACTGTTCATGCCCGTCCGCGACCACGACCATCCTTTCCGTCTCTAGCGTCGCCGCCTGTTCCACTATTCATGGCAAAAGTCATTCGAGTTGTCACTACTGGCCACTTGTTTGGCTTTTGTATCGACAACTGTTCCTACTGTTCGAAAAGTTGATCCCATTTCGTCGACCTGGACGCAGAAATATTAGAGTGAGTCGTGGGCGAAAACTGTAATCCATGACGACAAGTCTGAACGAGAACGTTGGGATGCGTCCGAGACCCCCCCCCTCACTTGTCCCTCCACAATTTATTACTTGCATAATCGCCCACAGACCCCACTCTACCACGTCGCGGCATTTCATCAAGATCCATGCGTAAAACCTTCCGTCATACGCCTCTTTTTGCTCCTGTTGGCCATATTTCAGCAGATAACCCCACCACTTGCCAAACAATGCAGGGGCTTACCAAACAAGCAATCCCGGTGTTCCTTACTGTCCCAGCACCTTATTAGGGCTTCCTCTTCCCTGAACCAGGTATGGCGGACGTTGCTGGATCTGCGTCGGGATCATCAAGCACATGCGAGGAGAGGCCTTAGTATTCGGAGAGAATATCGGAGAGCGTAGCTTCAAAGGGCAGGTCAAAGAGGAGGTCAAAGTCTTATGACGGCGGCGATGGTCGACGTTGGTCATAGGAAGCATCGCGAGCACGCGGCGCAGCGCTTGCAGTGTGATTCAGGAACGTCGCAATAAGCTAGCAGAGTGGACGAGCCATGTTTTGCCCGAAGGGCCAGCATTCGTGGTGGATTGCCTGGGTGTGTGGGTATTGATCGGCGCAGTGATGTGCGAGTTGAATAGACGTGTCGGCTCAGATGGGAGCGGGTGCTGGATGGAAAGAGCGGGTCGCATCGTTCTCCTCGTGACGGACCCAATACTTACCACTGTTATTGTCGCGGTAAAGAACCTTCTTGCTGGGGAAAGAGACGAAAGCCCTCGCTTGGGCTGGACATCTGGCGGAGGTACTATCGAAATCGTATGCCGTACTGTAGCCTAGGCCTGGGCCGGTATTTAGCCGTAGCTCACTTACGGTACAACTCGCTTACATAGCTCTTCCGAAATGATCTTCATCGATGACTGGTGCAGTGCAGTGCTCTCGCTAGTCTCGCCTTCCACCAAGACTGATCCATTGAGATAATGAACATTTGACTCTTTGTGATGAGACGATTATCGATATAGCGTCTATTACAAAACAGGAGCCACAGGATGGACAGGTAGGAATAGATAAGACGTCAACTGATGATGTTCAGCCACTGTATGACAGATAAGTAACTTGCCAGTGAGAGACTGAGCAGCACAAATGGTGGTCTCCTTCAGACCGCCAAACTCACCACCCTGTGCCACAGCTCTTCCTCACTGCCTTGGGTGGGCAACCATGCCATCTCTGAGGCAAATGCAAGTACCTGTTGGGGACGCGCCTTAAGTATTGATCGCTTTTTTCGTGCCGTCTCTTTGTATCCTCTCTTGGGAAGGATATCTGGCAAACTCCGCACTCGGACCTCTGCGGCAGGTACTTGCCTTCGATAGCCCGCTGGACACTGGCCTTCTTCGCAGAGGTGTACCCACAGTCCATGCGTGCCCAGCCCTTCCCGCCCTTCTGTAGTATGGTATCACATTGCATCTGCACAGCATGAGGCCCCGAATCTGAGCTCTCAGCACTTTCCTGATACCTGTCGAGCATGGCGGCATTGCCGCCCTGCTCGTGGTTGATGGATGTTTTGAACTTGGTGACTGGGACAGTGGCTAGTCCAGTCGGCGGCGGTGGTCTTGGGAGCAACGGCGGGCAGCGGCGCTGAATCGTCAGTACCGCTGGCTATACCAGCGTACATCTGGTTTCGAATATGCTGATAAGTCCATTCTCTTCAATAAATGGTCGAAAGGATACGTCCTCACATGCTGGGGGGACTGATCATTCCAGTCCAATACATCGACGTAGTTGTCAACCATCCTGAACAACGAGACATGTTGGTTGGCGGGATCAGAGTACCCCCCAGTACTGGACGAGGCATTGTTGTATGCCCGCCGTGCCATTGATCTGTTTGAGTCGTTTGCATAGATATCGGACCAGCAGTCTCCCGGTGGGAACATGTTATGGAGTAGGTTTGACACTGGTATTTTATATCTGTGGCCAGCTTTGTGGAATGGGCTCCAATGCGGATGCCTAGTGTATACGATACCCCACAGCAATGGTGATCGGCATGTGCGTGTTGCGTGAGGTCATAACTTGACATCAAAGCTTTGTGTCTAGTCCATTCCAACGCAATTGATGCAACATTGCTTTTAGGTTCCATGCTACATCCTCTACTCTGTTCTCGTTCCAGACATTATTGTGGCTGACAGGAACTCGGCACGGGCTCGATCAGGTCCAGTTGAGCGGCCATTTCCCCTGTGATCATGATTGCCAGATCGCGTGGTCCGCATGTTTATCTTACGTCTACCACGCCTTGGTATCCCTCTGCGGCAGGCGAGAAAATGCACCCTTCAAGTATTCTTAACTGTGCTGTAACCCGTCTTTGTCCTTCCAGAGGTCCTCACTATCCTTTGTTCTGCTGTATCCGTGGCGATGCAGAACGAGGGTGAGCGCCTTAACACCAAAAAGTATCATCATTTTAGCCTTCCGGTCCAGTCAGATATCTCTGTCCTTCCATTGTTCTCAATAATTATTTCTAACCCTAGATTTGTTGGATGTTCAAGCGAGTCGAGTCGTTCTCATTTAATATTCGATGTTCATGTGTATCATCCTTAGCTCCCCATTGTGTTTATCCCAACCAATCCGATTTTGTGCGACCAAAGTCACAAACCACTTATGTAACCTGGCACAGCAAAACCCACTACCATTTGCCTGTACACCTTCGTGTAGGTGGGTTGTTGGTACTGTTTGCATCAAAGTATGTACAAAATGGGTGATACAGTAATAATATCCACATGAAATGCCTGTGCATTGCTGCATGTTGTGTAGATGCAGTACACTGTTTGTGTAGGTAGGTGGTCTGCCTGAGCAAGCCAGTAATAGTCATTTGAGTTTTCTGTATGACTAGTATTGAGTATATGATAGTAGAGAAATAGGGACAAGTGAATTTGCTATGCTACATCAGTTGAATCACAACCTTTTTTTGCCTGTCTCAGGCGAAGTCCCGTGAGGCGGAGCTCGAAATCACGCGTGCGTTCACACTTTGGCATGTCAGGCCATTTGATCAACTTGGAGACTGTGTGCCAGCTGCAGTGGCTTGTGTCGAAGGTGGGATACTGAGCAGGAGATGTGCTTGTTGTGCAGAATGCAGCAGGAGGTGGAAGGATAAGATTGAACTGAGTTTGGAGAGGAGGTGACAGTGGAAGAACATGGAGCTTCCCACCTGCATGTGTAACCACAATTGGGAGGTGTGCTGTGTGATGCTCAACAAGAGGAGACAGACCCAGTGTTGGTTGGGGTGGTTGCACATTTGGACTTGATGGGGATCAGTGTGGGGACAATGAGGCATCACCATCTGGAATCTGAGGGCTTACCACACCTGTATTTTCATCTTGCAATGCCAGTGGTGCTCATGTGGGGGTGAGCAGCACAGAGCTGTCTGGTGATGAGCATGTGTGCCCACATGAACATGTGGGGCTTGTGTGGGTGATGGATGCAGCACTTGTTATTCCAACATTCAAAGTGGGAGGAACAGAAAACAGGCAGGGCTGGACCTTGGACTGGCGAGAAGGTGAGAATGGCTCTGTTTCTCAGGCAATCACCTGGAGCTGTGCTGACTGTGAATGCACCACTTGCTTGAGATCCTTCTTTCATGCAGCAATTGACATGAAAGCAGACTGTGTAGCTTCCTCCTGAAAGCTGGCAGCAATCTCATGGTCAGCCTTGAGAGTTTCCTCTGCAGTGGCATGAGCAGCTGGCCACTCCTCAAAAAAGGATTGGGCTTCAGCACAGTGAGTGACTTGGAGCCCTCTGGGGATGAGGCAATCTGGGAATTCCTGATGAAGGTAAGCCAGCACCTGTTGAAATATCAATGAGGAGAGAGAGAATGATTGAGGAGATGAAAGAGATGTATACCCTCCAGACAAAGGGGCACAGCTGTTGAAGAAGCTCCAAAAAATTGACAGTCCCCTGGTCGATCTTGCCATTCTGAGTTTGCAGGTGGCTGAGTACATCTTTGACAAATGGGAAGATTTTCAGTTGGAGCTCCTGGGGAACAGCAACCTTTGCCCCAGGCACATGGTAAGCCTCACCAACATAGAAGCTAGCAAGTGCAATGACAGCCTGAGCAAGGAAAGACCAACTAAGTATCTACTACACCTCCCAAGCTGTCAATGTTGTTGATGCACATTTTTTGGAATCTTGTCAGCATAAATCTCATGCTGAGTATTACCCACCCAATACCCAATGGTATCCACCTGATCCATCATAATTCTGTTATGAGAGGGAAATAAACATCAGGTCAGCTCCAATGAGTGCACAGGATCATGTACCCCATGTCCTCCATGATTGTTGGCATTGTGTGACATGCAAGGTGAAGCTTCTTTGACGTTGCTATCATTGTGAAGCCCAAGAAGTTCTCATACATCTTGCACAAGCCTTCTGCTGAGGTGGGCTTCTCCACAATCTTCATTAACACCAGCTGAACCTGCATGTCATCATGAGTTGGTGCCATATTCCAGTAGTACAACATGACCAGAGAGCTACCTTTCACCAGGACAATGAGTGTGACCAATACCAGCCATCCACACAAGAGCAGAGGCTCTCTTGATCATGTTTGTGCAGGTTATGGCAGACAACATAGGTGGAAGAAAGCACAAGTAACAGGACAATGTATTCCCCACATGGGGTGAGTGTTGGCAGCATAACTGCAGCAATAGATGAGGTGTGGACAGTAAGGAGTGCCATGATGCAAGAGAGAGAGAGCTGCAGGATTGTGGTGAGATAGAGGATAAGATGTGCAGAGAGTTAAAGCAGAGAGGCAAGTGTAGAAGTACAAGGATGCCTATAGATGTGTAGGATGCACATCATCCGGAGTATGTGTGGTGTGGGAGTGAAGAGAGAATCCCATGGGGTTGTGTAGTAGTGAATGTTGTGTCATAAGTACATAAGTATGTGTGATGGGAGGAATGCCGAACGAAATTGTAATGTAAGAATGATAGCAATGTACAGAATGTTCAACAGATCAAACATATAACAGAGAAGAATGGCAAGCACACACACTGAGCATTGAAGCAGCTTATGGTGGGGACGTACAAAGTTGTAGTCAGGCTCATTTTGCTGGGAGAATCCACATAAGCAAACCAGACTGTGAGATACTGTGGAAAAAAATCTCATACACCAGGTTTCAGGATCTTTGTCTCATGGTACATAGAAAGGGCTCCGAACACAGCCCTAGTTGTTAAACTTCAATAGACAGTGACTTGTGATTAAGAGAGGAGCACTACTAACACCACACTAAGTGGGGGACTAAAGTCTGAGATGAGCAACTAAAGTAAATAAAGTATAAGTGATGTTACAGTACCTAGAGTCCAAGATGGGCAACTGAAGAAAGCAGTTGTGCCACCTGGGAACTCTTTTATAGTACACATAAATGTGGAGTCTGAACTATAACTGTGTGTACTATGTATGTGCAGAGTTAGAACTGAAATGCATCAGGACAAAGAAAGATATAAGCAAATGTAACACCAAGTCTGGAAATCCCAAGATAAGAAAATAAGGAGAGAGTTGGTGAGGAACCTTTAATAACAACACTAGTATGCCTGAAATTCTGGCCTCCATAAGTGTGGAAGTCTGGGATAGACAGTTGGTGGGATTGGATGCACAAAAGGAGGAGGTTCACTAGCTCATCTCCATGGCTGAGGGTCATGCAATGCCATGTCCAACTAAAATGAGCCTTGATCATTGAAGGGACTGATAAATAGAGACCTGAATTGATGTTCACATAAGACAGAAGGACTACCCACACTGCTTCAGATTTGTCAGGATAGAAACCTTGATTTGATTGAAAAGTTCAGGATACAGCCACAAATCAAGAATAGTGTTTTGTGTGACATCAAAGTCCTCCTGCCTAGATGTGATCTTGTCAGTCAACACCATGGATCACCATGTGTTTCACATACTCTAGCTGGAGCCATTGTGCCTGGACCATGACAGACTTGTAAAAGTCCAGGCAGTGAGAAGTCATTACTGGCCTCATCTGATCAAGCAATGGGTCATCATCCACCTGACATTGACAAACATGACCAAGCATGGTAAATATTTTCATTAGGGAAGCCTGGAAAGCATAGTCATGAAAAAAAAAAACATTCCAGGGAATTTTTTTAACTTACTGCACTGAGCCATTTGTTGGTAGGGCTCTCATCTCCCTTTTTGGTGAAAAGCTTCTGAGTGGCCACATACTTAAGATACTCAACAGTATGGTTAGAATCCACTACAATGTCTTGTATGTGCTAAGAGCAGCCTATTGGATGGTCTTAGGGAAGGTTTGCAATGATTATACCCCTGGTAACAAGGTAGTTGTTGTGTGCTTGGTAAGTGTAGTAAACATTCCTGATGATGATGATGAAGAGTGGGATCAACAAGATAGTAATAAGGATGATACTGCTGATGATTAAACAAGGATCCAGATGTTGTGCTGGGATTTGGTGCAGTGGTCATGCCTAGGCTGGTCTCTCCACTCAAGGAGGATGGAAGAGCATTGGTGGGTAGAGTGCAAGCAGAAGCCCAAGAAGAAGGAAGGTAAACATCATGATTGTGAAGTATATGTAAATAAAGAGTGTTGGCCAATCCATGATGAGAGGAGTGGGTAGAAAACTGACTACTAGTTGGTGTCCCAGACAGAGTCCTTAATGTTAGCTTTTCCTTATCTGATTAGATCTTTATTGCTCTTCTCTCCCTTGACACCTGTGGCCCACACTTATTAGTCAGTGTGGTCTGTGCATGACTTCAGTATGTATATCAGTAGAGTTATAGCATCTGTAAAATACAAGTGGACATCTCCCTCTCATTTCTGTGTGCTCTGTCTGCACCAGTCCTTTCTATATTCTTTTCCAATCATTCTTTTGGGCTCCCAACATGGAGTGGCCCCTTCAATTCTTCATTGTCTCCTTCTCCACCCTTATCGTGGGCATGACCATGACCCTCATCATCTACCACAACCTCCTGCCACACATCTGGTCCATCCTCCCCTTCTAGATCATCACATCCTGCTGCCTTTGCCATTGTGCCACATTTCCTGCACAACACTTAAGTACTATAGCTGCTGTGCACAGACAGTGCTGAGTAATTGTGTGTGGGGCACAGGTGTCAGAAGCAAAGAACAGTACATAATTCCAACAGGCCCCCATGTTCAAGTGACTGGTAAGTAAGGCAGGCAAAGGTAAGGGAGACTGGGAAAAAGAGTAGAATTGACAGAGGAAGGTGGTAAGAGCACAAATTGGCACACATATATGAAAGTGGTGGCAAAGAGTGGCCAAGTAAGTAAAGAACTACTCAACAGTAAAGAGGCATGAGCAGGGCATAGAGGTGCACATGTGCAAAAGAGGGTGCATGTGGTGCATGCAAGAACTGTGAGACTGTAGTAAGTAGAACCACCAAAGAGTGAGGTGGAAAGAGTGCAAAGCATGGCACATGTAAGTGTAAAGCACAGAGAGTGAGTGCATGTAAAAGTAAAGAGGTGCTTATCTCTAGGAATCATCCTGCAAGTGTGCAGGGACCCTAAGCATAGAGGCACAAAGTGGTAAGTAGAAAGAGTCCTCCTCCAGTGAGTGTAAAGTGGATCTATAGCCACAAGCAATAAAGTGAGTGATGGAGGGGAAAGTAAAAAGTAAAAATGTTTGATGGCACCATGTAAGAGTCCTCCTTTCCAATCCAATGGGCTGGTAGACCATCTCTAACCAACCTGTTGTACCTGTTGGAGTGTACAGTGACATGCAACAGTGAATGTGTGCAACTGTGTGTGACTGCGAATGCATGAACATGTGACTGTGCAGCTGCACCACATGGACCTCTCATGGGACTCAGGGATGATATAGATGGACCCATTACTTACAGAAAATTTCTCTCACACAGTTCTCTTTCCCCTCAGTCTTCTATGAAGAGACTGAGGTCAGTACTTACTTTCTAAGCTGTTTGTCTTATATGTCCTCTCATTATTTCTCCTGTAGAATATATTCTCTTCTCTTCTTTCTACAGGTACAGTACTATAATGGTTACCACCTCAGTCTTCTATGAAGAGACTGAGAATATGTGTTAAAATGCAGGCAACAAGGCAAACGATATATTGGTCATAAAGGGATCAATGGTAGGCTTGTAGCTACACAAAGAGGAAGAGCTGTAAGATAGAGAAGATGTGTACCAGAGAGTAGAGGGTACACAGAAGAGCTGCATAGAGCAGGTATGTCAGAAGAGAACTCAGAGAGTAGAGGAGATACTCACCTCAGCACATACAGAAGTGCTGAGGTGAGACAAAGACAAAGTAAAGAAGATATAGTAAGAGCAAGATAGAGTTTAAGAGGAGCTCAAACCATAAAGAGAAAGGAAATACCAATAAGATGAGATGGAGATAAGTATACTTAATAAGTAAACAGTGCGATCAGCATCATAAGGTAATGAAAAAACCAACAATATGTTCTCTTCTTTCTACAGTTGGCCATGCTCTTTCCAGGCAACCTCTTTCAATAGTACCTCCCCTCATCCCACTACAGCCTCTCCCAGTCCTCCCAGGTCCTATATCCTATATGGTGGCCCCAATGAAAAGTTGAGATGCTTGACATCAGCTTCTTCATCATTCTTGAGGGTGCTTATGCCAAAAGGCTGGCCTGGTGGTGGGTATGGTGGTGATGCAGTGCATGAGGGTGGTGAGTGGTGAAGGAGTGGATGGTTGAGAGTGAAGAAGAGGGACCTAGGGACCTACAGGGCCCATAACCTGTCATGCTGGGATTTGGTGTGGCAATCATACCTAGGCTGGTCTCTCCACTCAAGAGGATGGAAGGGTGTCAGCAGGCAGAGTGCAGGCAGAAGCCCAAGAAGAAGGAAGGCAAACATCATGATTGTGAAGTATATGTAAATAAAGAGTGTTGGCCAATCCATGATGAGAGGAGTGGGTAGAAAACCAACTACTAGTTGGTGTCCCAGACAGAGTCCTTAAGTACTATAGCTGCCACACACAGACCACACTGAGTAATTGTGTGGGGCATGGGTGTCAGAAGTGAAGAACAGTACATAATTCCAACACCAGAGTCATGAGTTTAGGATGTCTTAGCAATGCTTCAAGTGACTTAGAGACCTTGGACTAAGTTCTTAGAGGATAAAGTGTGGTTGTAGCAAGCTTAAATCAAGTGCAGTATAGGAGAATCCCTAGATTGCAAAGTTGACAAGACTGGGGTTTAAGACCACCAGGCTTTCAGCTATTTATACAAAACTGGAGTTCTATGAATAGTAAATGTAAATAAGGTTCACTGATCAATGAAAATTGCACAGCAATCAACAAGATCATGTAATCAAGTCATGTCCATAGTAAGCTAAAGTCAATATAGCCACAAGGGTGAAATGAACAAGAGATAAATAAAGGTAAACAGAAACAATACAGGATGAGTCCTTGCTAATTGTATAGTGATAGTCCTTAGCAGTAAATGTAAATAAATAAAGGAAGATAAAAGATAAAGAAGCTGTGTAGTACTTGGAGTAAAACTCACAGTGTGTCAGGCTGCTACTATTTTCCCCATTTTTCTCTTCATTTTTCTCTATTGTCTTACATCTATATCATCATAGATCTTACAATCACTCCTGATCTATCGAAGCAATTCCCATGGTCACGTATTCCTTCTCTTCATCTTTATCGGCTGATGACATGTATGTCATCTGATCTCCGATCGACCTGTTCTATCTTTAGTTATGCTTCCTTTTCTCATACTTACTGTGCATGCTCACCAATCCTTCTCACACCTGCTGTGGAATATCACCAATCACTCCCACAGTTGCTGCAGAGCCTCAGTCAGCACTGACACATCCCCTCTATTATTAGATATGACATCATTACTTTACTTTCTCATTCTCCGGCCCTATACTGTACTGCATGGTCTGTGCACACTTCAGAGTACTATATATACATATGACTCCTAGTGGTTTATTCCCCAGTTCTGATCATCTGGGATATCCGCTAGGTACAGTACCAGTTCTCTTCTCATTTACTATATGCTAATATATCTGGGATATCTGCTAGCTTAAGCACAATCATCCTTTTTGTTTTAGTCATTTTCCAATTGTTTGGCTTCGGCTCAGCATCAGCCTCACACAGTGCAGTATGTAAATACTGTAGTACTATAAAGGAGAAGAGATAGAGTCCTTACTATAAGTTGGAGCTAATTTCAACAACTGTAGTTAATACTACACTTATAGTAAGTAAGATAAAAGAAAAAGAAAAGAAAAATAAGTCTGTTATGAGGTGCTTAAGCAAGTGCCTCATATGACCCCTGAAGCCAATGCCCCCACTAGCCACCACTAACATTCAAAATAGGGTTAGTCAGATTGTAAACACAAATATATATGCCAAGGCAAATGTGTTGGTGCAGGAAATGTGGTGCAGTGGCAAAGGCAGCAGGATGTGATCTAGACAGGGAGGAGAGACTGGATGCATGGTGGGAGGTTGTGGTATATGATAAGAAACATGGTGCAGAAGAGGATGAAAGCTGATAAACACACAATGAAGATGAGAAGAGGGCCATCCATATTGAGACGACCAAAGGAGGGTATTGAAATGGATGTGTGAATGAGTGGTGCAGACAGCACACAAGAGAAAGGAGAATGTCTGCTTGTCATTCTAGGACACTGTAGAACTACTGATATACAATTACTGATCATGCACAGACTGTGCTGACTAATATGTGTGGGCTGTGGGTATCTAGGGAGAGAAGAGTGATAACAAGATCTGATAAGATCTGGTAAGATCAAGGCAGATCCAACAAAATGAACCTTCCATAGACAAAGCACATTCTCCTGTCTGTTGGCCACTCTTCCACCAGCTGTCAAAAATATAGGCATTGACCTAATATTTGTGTGAGCAGCAGGTGGCAACAAAAGGACATCTATTACTTACCCAAGCCTTTGCTGAGATGCAAGCTGACCTTGCTGGATTGTCCACCTCCATCTCACTGTTGCCTTCTTCATCTTCATCATCTTCTTCCTGTTTGTCATCATCATGCTTCTCACCAGACTCATCTTCATCTTCATCCATGTCATCACCTGTGAGAGCCTCCTGGAATGCATCAGCAAGTCAAGAGGCATCTTGCTCTGCCTGTTTGTGTCACAAGGCACTTGCTTTGGCACCTTGTAACACATTTGTTTTCTTTTTTCTTTTCCTTTTTTCTTTCTCTTTCTTACTATAAGTGTAGTATTAACTACAGTTGTTGAGCTTAGCTCCTACTTATAGTAAGGACTCTATTTCCTTTTCCTTTATAGTACTTTAGTATTTACTTACTAGAGTGTGAGCTTAGCTCCAAGTACTATAAAGCATTTCTTCTTTCTTTTTATCTTTCTTTCTTTATTATAACATTTACTTGCTAAGGACTACTACTATACAATTAGCAAGGACTTGTCTTATTTTGTCTTTGTTTATCTTTGTTTATCTCTCAATCATTTCACACTTGTGGCTACATTCACTTTAGCTTACTATGGATGTAACTTAGTCACATGATCTCATTGATTGCTGTGCAATCAACATTGATCAGTGAACCTTATTTACATTTTCTATTCTTAGAACCCCAGTTTTTGTATAAGTAGTTGAAAGACTGGTAGTCTTAAACCCCAGTCTTGTCAACTTTGCAATCTAGGGATTCTCCTACACTGCGCTTGACATGAGCTCATTACAATGTCACCTCATTCATTAAGAACTAAGTCTAAGATCTCTGAGTCACTCTAAGCATTGCTAAGACATCCTAAAACTCATCACTCTGGATCCTTGTTTAGTCATCAGTGGTATCATCCTCATCACTATCTCATTGATCCCACTCTTCATCATCATCAGGGACATTTACTACACTTATCAAGCACATACCAACTACCTTGTTACCAGGGGTATAGTTATTGCAAACCTTCCCTAAGACTGTCCAATAGGCTGTTCTTAGCAGTTTGGGGTTGAGGGCTTGTAAAGAATGTGGGGGCAATGAGTTTTTCTGGGTATTGCTCAGGGACAAGGCTTGGCTGTGGGAGAACAGTGGCACAAGCCCATGAAGAATGATAGCAGGTTTCAAGCTTACCTGCTCAAATCAACACTCCTGGCCTGGTCATTTTCTTCCAAACATGACATGAGCACCAGTTTGGTGCCACCAATCTTGAGTCCATGCTCCCAACATTCCTCCTTTAGAACCACAACAGTCCAAGCCTGGCTTCAGGCAGACAGTGAGCACAGAATGGAATAAATATGCTGAGATGCTCCTCAGCTCATTATTTTGAGCCATTATGTGACTTTGAAGAGGGTGGTGGAACATTTGCACCTGTGTGAGAGAAAACAATGGCCATCAGCACCTGCATCTGTCCAAAAGAGTGCTGCCCTGGCCCTTACCATGATGGTGTTGAGAGGAGAGGGTTGCAGAGTGGGTCAGCCCACTTGAGAAGCCCTGATCAGCAGTGATTGCAGCTGGAGATGGTCATGGTCAGGAGACAATGTTGGAAGGTTAGAACAGCTTACATGGATTGACAGTGGGGTTAGCAGCAACAGTAGGCACCAGTATTGATGGGGGTTGATTGGAGAATTCAAGGAGCACCAGATCAATGACCATCAAATAGATCATGGGGCTATGAAGAACATGTAGATCAATGCTGTTGACAGAGCACCAGTGCTTAGCATTTACCTTCCAGTCATGAGACTTTTTTGGGGGGGTGTTCACCCTCCTGAAATGGAAGGAAGGACTTTTCCTGCAATTTTCAGGGAATCAAACAAGTCACAACCTGGTTGTGCTTGGTTGTGAATCACCACTGCTTCACACTTTTGGAACTGTGATTGTGGGTAAAAGACTTTCCTTGAGGTTTCCCAATCTTAATTAGTTGGGTGTTTGTCATAAATATTGTCATGGATATATCCTGTAGGATGGGCTGTGGATTGCTATTGGCATACCCACAAGTCCACTGGCACTGTTACTGCACCTTCACCTCAGGCTCACACACCTGTTTGAAAACATATGCAGGCTGCATGCACAGTGTTGTTCATTGGTGTTGTCCAGTGAGTGGCCAGTGTGCAGCAGTACAGTATTTGCAGATCCAGGTGCAAAGGCAACAATAATAAGATAATCAATTGCACTAGTATAGAGCTATGGCTGCATGCTACAGCTACAAAACTACAGCTAGCCACAGTCCATTAGTACAGCTTACTAACAAAGTGCCGGTTGCTATGGCACTACACTACACAGCACCATGGTATGTACCATACATACTTTACTGTAGAGCACTATATGGATTACAGCGACATTACTTACTTACTAACAAAGTGCTGGTTGCTGTGCTGCACCACAGCTGCAGTGTACTGTACATGCTGTACTGTAGAGTGCTACATAGAGCATTATACCATAGATTGGTGTGGGAAGTGTGGGAAGTGTGGGAGACATCCTATTTTGGATGAGTGTGGGAGCCCCTGCATTTTGCCTGCATTATGAGTGTGTCTGTAACCCTTCAGATTACTCATCACACATATCCAACACCTGTCTGATCCATTCCCCCACATATGTCAGAACTATCTATGTCAGACCCTCACTTTATCACATGTTTTCAAGACTCATCACAAGGTCATACTACCCACTGCCCACCTCATGCATCCCAGCCCTCATCAAACAGTATATAAGACTGACCCTACAACCTTGGACACTGGTCTCTTTAATTCCATTCTTCTCTCCTGTCTCTGCCACTCTCCATATTTCCCCTACTGCTGTCTTTGCTGCTGCTATACAGACCATTGTCCTGTTTAGTCACCTTTGTCCAATCTTGCCACCTTCTCCTTTGAGTGTTCCATGTGCAAGTGCACTTCCAGTGTCTACCTGTACCTGCCTGTACATCCCTGTGTATCACTATACACTTAGATTCTGCCAGTGCATTGCCAGCATTGGATTCTCACTGGGATTCAAGGGTGAAATGTGCATGAAGTGATAGGCAAGAGTCACATTCCCATACTTGTCCTTGCCATCTTCCTCCGATATGAAGATGGGGAAGTTCAGAACAGTGCTAGAGATCATTGTTTCAAATCCTGCCAGTGACAATGCTATATATGGTACCCATGATGTGTCTTGACAGAAGATAAAAGTGTAGGTGGGATATGGCAGGTGATGTGTCAAGGTGGCAGCAATAAATCAATGTAACTTGGATTCAATGCCAAGTCCACTTAGCCAATGTTTCCCCAAGGGAGTCCTTCAATTGTATCCATAAGGACTCTGTAGGGCCTATATCTGTCACAAAATCATTTGCCTATGGTCTTCAAGCTGCATGGAGGGTGCCATTGTAATACAGTTGTATCTATAATATAATGGGATGAGGAATGGCAACATGTGGTTTTTTTGTGTCTGAAGCACCACTACAAAAAAGTCATCCCCTGGTGTGGCACACCACATGCAGCAGCACAGCACATGCATGGCAGTGTGGCACAAAATTCCTGCATGTGCATTGGTGTGTCAACAGTGTGTGGCCCCCCTACCCACCCATGCCACTGCTGTACCAGAACATTGCAGCCACCCATCCATGCACTGCTGCTGTACCAGGACACCCTCAACTCACATAGAAGCCTCAGCTTCCCTACAACAAAATGTTAATATCAGCCCAGGGACTTCAGGGGACAATGAGGGAAAAGAAGTGAACTGGCCAGGAATTGAACCCAGGACCTCCCATATACTAGAAGGGTGCTCTAACCAACTGAGCTACCAGTCCTTGTATAGGGCAAAGTGGGTTAACCATGAAGTGTTGCAAGATGGGCTTTGCTTGACTACCAACACAAAACTATCAATTATATTCAACTTTGTGCCTATTGTTCATCCACTTCTGTTTACGTCTATCTTTCTTTCCTTTTATTCTTTGTTGCAATATATATATACAACTGTAGTCATGTCTTATTAGTTGATGTTGCAATGCAACAAGTATTTATTCTATCTTGACATTTTGCAAACCTCTTGATGGGTTCTATTGATACCATCATTTTAAACAATAACATGTTGGGCAGAATGTTCAGGCTATGTTTTTTCTGTATTGAATCATCCATGAGTATCATTGTGCCTGCAAGTAGGCTGGGTAATTTAGCTGTACAATCATGTTGGTCCTCTATTATTATGCATCTACACTTAAATACTTTGGCAGTGTTGGTTACCATATTTTCTCTTTTATTTTCTGATAATCATTTCTTTCACAGGTAGTGTTCCTGGGTTGATGGACAGGGACATGGATGAGTAGTGATCATTGTCAGTATAATGCACCTCCACAGGTTTGCCAATGGGTATGCCTGGGTATGGGTACCAGACTCCATACCTGTGGCTACATGGGTCTATGGGTTTTCCAGTCTACAATAGTAACCATACTTTTGATGTTTGTTTTGCTTTTGTTTTCACAGTTTAAGAGGTGTTTTTTTTTGTCTTTCTATCCATTTGTAATCTACAATACTACAATTGTGTGATAACCAGTGATGATCACTAGGGATGGGGACAGGGCCATGGATAGGACAGGGATATTGGTGAGGAATGTTGCAACTCATTTAACTATGTCTGCTTTTTAATGTTGCAATGCAATGGGATAGGTCTCTACTCTGTAGCTGGAGAAGCAATTGGAATTGGTCTGTAGGTTGGGATTGGTCTGTAAATTGGATTTGGTCTGTAGACAGATAGAGTAATGTTTGTTGGAGATAAGGTCAAATGCCCTACCATTGATGAACATCACATGCACATAATGCCAGAAAATGACCATCAGCAACACCAAGTGAACACAGTGATATAAATGCACCACACACAACAATCATCTGTAGCCGCATCAATCACACATTTGTTTAGGTGTTGGACTATAGGACTGGCTTCAGCCAATGAGGAGCAGGATTAATAAGCTGTATAGGCTGAGGCATTGTCCATGGAGTCACAAGTCATGAAGTCAGCATTTGGTGCAATCAGCACTTTCCCCTTTTTGCTCAGCCATTCTAGTATGATACTTTATTTGTCACATCTAGACTCCTCATTTCCAATACTCCCTATGATCGACCCTGCATTGTAAATTTTCTGTTTTGTTTTGTTGTGCTCCAGTCTTGGAGCTAGACTTGTATTTAGATGGCATGTCATCTATCAGAAACAAATAGATTCCCCCCCACCCACTGATGAAGCCAGGTCATGCACGAGATGGAACTAGAATAGTTCTTATTCTTCTAGTGTATCTATCCTAACTATATATAGTAAAAGTAAGTGTGCACAGACCATTGAAGTATGTACTGCTCTAACTGTGTATCAATGTATGTGTATGTGTGGGTGTATGTACAGTACTAGACCAAAAAGGAAGGAGATGTTACTTAAGTGTATAGTTCTCAACACCCACAATTTGTCTCCCCTTCTCCCATCCAGGTCTCGAGGTGAAAGTGTTGAAGTGCTGATGAGCATCACATGCACATAATGCTGGAAAACAACCATCAGCGATATCATCGAACACAGCGACATTAACACACTGTACACAACAATCATCTGCAGTCACAGTAATTGCTCATTCACACAGGCATCAGAAAACAAGGCCAGGTTGGCCAACAAGGGATAGGACAAATAGGCCGAGGCATGGTCTAGACCCACCAAAGTAACCATGGAGGCACAAGTCGCAAAGTCAGCATTTGACTCCACTTCATTTCAAATATCCCTATGATTGACCCTGTACTGTAAATTTTCTGTTGTGTTTTGTTGTGCTCCAGTCTTGGAGCTAGGCTTGTATTTAGATAGCACATTGTCCATCAAAAATCACCAGATTTCCCCTGCCCACAATTTCACTTCCCCTCTCCATCCAAATTCCAAGTGAAAAAGCACACCCAAACCTTCCCTCCATGTTTCCACATTTACAAGGAAATAGTGCATTCTTTGTAGGTCGCATCTATTTTGCATTGCCTTCATCTTTGCATTGCATCCATTGCGTTCTCCATTGCATTGCGTTCTTTATCGTGTCCTCTCTCAAGTTGTGTTCTCCATTGCATTGCACCAAGTCTCCATTTCGTTGCATTCTCCTTATCTCACCATATCGCCTGTCTGTTATGGGAATTGCATTCCCTTCTGTCACCCTAATCATGTTGCGCTATCACCCTTAACTACTAAAACTCCTTTTACCTTGGTGTCTAGAGAATCTTACAACTCACACCCTCCAGCATTGTTGTGGTTGTGGTTGATTTCTCCCTTCAGCATGGCACAGCACATATCAGCATGATGATCAGCACAGCGGTCACCTGAGGCCAAGGCACTCCATTCAAGGAGGCAAGAGGGAGAGGGTGTGAGCACATGGGGCAAAAGCCCAGAATAAGAGTTTACAACCCATGCATTGTGCAGAATATAGTAAGAGTGAATGTAAGTAGCAAGCAATGGGAGGGAGAGTGTGAGAACTCAACTAAAGATCAGTGTCCCTAATCAGATGCTTAAGTATGTAAAGATGCTGTGCACAGACCATGCTTATGTAAATAAGTGTGGGGTGTGGGTGCTGGAGTGAAGAGCAAAACCCCATGTCAACAGAAAGTGCACACCCTGTAAGTCATGTTAACAATTTCACTAAGTGTCTATTTCGTTGCATTGCATTCTCTATTGCATTGCATTCTCTATTGCATCACATTATCATGTCTCTCACCCTAATCTACTAACTCCCTTTCTATTGGTGTCTAGGGAATCTTATGGCTAGCACCCTTCAGCACCTGCTGTGATTGTGATTATAGATTCCTCTCTCATACTCCCACAGTACACATCACCATGTACTTGTACTACACCTCATAACAGAGCTACAAACTTGTAGCAGAGTTACAAGCTCATAGCAGAGTTATAACCCTCAGTAGTCGGTACAGCTCCACATTGTGCTATTAGCACTTCACTGAGATAAGGCCTGGTAGCTCAGTGGTTAGAGCACTCACCTGGAGTAAGGGAGGTCCTTGGTTCAAACCCAAGCCAAGTCACTATTTTGGCAATTGCACTTTCTAACAATGTTTCCTTTAACTTTCTGTTGCAACAAGGTATGTTTACTTTCACAGATGATGCATTATAACTTGATGTTGCAACACAACAGGTTTTTCCACTAGTGTGCAATATAAATGTAGGAGCCCTAGCTTCTATTTGTCAGCAACGCTCGTATTCTCTTCCTGACGCGATGTGGGTGCACCACTGGCACACTCCCTTCCTTGATGGCCTGCTTTGCCCAGGGAGAGGTACAGGAAGTTTGACGAAAGAAGGACAAATGTTTTTGCATTTACAATTTTCCACAACCATGTAATAGAAACCCCATGGTACCTCAGTGCTTTTTCTGCAGGATCTCAGTTGTGATAGTGGTAGCAGGGTATGAGGGTCAGGCAGTAGCGTCGTCTAAAGTTGAAGTTGAACTATGAAGTCTCTCTCCCCACTCCTTCTGCCCTCTCCCCCTCTCTATCTCTTGTCCCACCACTTCCACAGGTGGTGACAATGGCCGATGTGATGAGGTGTGACAATGGCTGGACAACCTCTAAGATCTCGCCTGTGCGTCCCCTTACCTCCAGCATATGCCTCTCACACCCTCTCCCACTAATTGCCTCCTGCTCATATCGATAGTTGCTCTCTATCGCACTCGCTATCGCACCGGCATATCAGGACAAGATCGCATCTAAGCCTTAGTTTCTGGCACCTTTTGCAATCTTGAACACCGTCAGTCCTCACACAACGGCGTTTTGCACGACGGCTGCCTGCGACTCAGTAACAGCACAGCATAGTCAGCAGCTCAAAGCAAAACTCACCATTGAAGGCAGGATGTAATCTTCTGAATTGATATTCGACCCATGCTGTCTGCAGCTCAGCAACGGCACCAGAGTCACCTGTTCAATACAAAACATACCATTTTGTGCACGTACGTGCCTTTTTGTCCTTCCGACGTGCTGTCGTGGATGACATGTTGTTTATTCAGGCACGCTATGATAGGAATGGGACAGAAGGAAAAATATGCTTGGAGCAACAAAGGACAATTGGAAATAAATCCAAAGGTAGATGATGAGAATGTATTTAAGGGGCTGATCAGGTAGTGTAAAGGATAGAGGAACTCAAGCTCTGTGGATTGGCCTCAGCACCTTGCATGTCTATTTAACACTTTCTGAAATCCTTCACGACTTGGCCAACACTCACACGTACTAGGTTAGAGTACGTCTGCGCTCCCATGGCAGAGCCCACCACCGTATGCGTATTGGAACTCTATTGTAACTGTCGTCGATGCATGTGTTCTGAATGTTGGCTATACAGCACTACTGTGCTGCGCATTGTTGCACGTATCATGAGTGTAGGGGATACTTTTGTCATAGGTACGACACAGATCGAGAGTGTCTAGAGGCATCATTGTTCGAGGAACTTTGTGATTAAGATATTTGTGGGAGTGGTAAGTTCGAGTCATCGCTATGTACCATGGAAGGTTAATGTACATAACAGGAACAATAACCAGCACACACTGAGGACAAAAGGTGGCGCAACAGTCCCAAGTGGACATGCTCAGCGCTTGCGGCCGACGACATGTGGGATTTTTGTTCTTCTGACAGTGCTATCCGTCTTACTTTAAGGTATTACAGTAGTTGTAGCCGTTGTCCTAATACGCACATACGAGCTTCTGTAATTCGCACAACAATATTGCTACGATGTTCAACACGATTCTCACGAGCAACTTCGGCACGGCTTGC